>WJSH01008056.1:36008-70772 GCA_009757365.2 Lepidium campestre | reverse complement strand
ACTGTAAACTCTGAAGGTGAAGACTCAAAGCCTTTGATCTCTTTGTACTCTTCCCACCATCTCATGAAACTGCTTTTCTCCAAGAATATCTCCGGTGAAACCTCACGTTCTTTGATCATTAGTTACATTACTATGATTTAAAATTTGAGTTTATTGGATTATGTGGATACATTGAAAAATTAAAGAAATATTCGAAAGCCCAATAACACCCAAAATATCTTACAAAACATAATAATGTTTAGGATAGATTAATGGGCCCAATGAGACATAGAATCCACCTGTTGGTAAGATATTTTCTGAGGTGTCTAGCTCGTAGCCGACCATGTGCATTTTAGTTGGCACCGAAAGATTGTTATGCTATCGTGCTCTATTGTGTACCGTCCGCGTACATTAACCCTTCCATCTCTGCCAGTTCATCGACTCTTTATTCCCTCTTCTTCCCCGCCATCTTCATTTGAGAAACGAAAGAGGGAGGGAGTTATAGAGAGTCTGTGAAGAAATGGAGAGCGAGCCGACTCGAGTGATGGTGGCAGTGAACCAGTCAACGATCAAAGGCTATCCTCACGCGTCGATAAGCAGCAAAAAGGCATTCGAGTGGACACTCAAGAAGATTGTTCGCTCTAATACCTCTGGCTTCAAGCTTCTCTTGCTCCATGTCCAAGTTCAGGACGAAGACGGTTATTTCACTCTCTCTCTCTTTCGATCGTGTATTTTGCATTATTAATACTGAGATTCCAGTCTGTCCAAGTTAATCGTTAGTTCCAATGATGATTCTCGACGGTTATGTTTAGGGTTTGACTAGAGTAACTATATGCTAATTTCGGTGTTTCTATATGTTCTCAGAGCTTGATGTTAGATAATCTAGGTGTTTGTGAGTGACGCAGAGTTTTTATTGGAAGTTTGAGAAGAATTATGTATTGGCCACTTACAAGAATCAATGTAATCACTTCTGGTTTGTGAACTTGATGAGATTTAGTTAGTTCTTTAAGTAGTTAATTGCGTCTAATAAGTATAACAGAAGAAGTTTTCTTCATGTTTATTATATAAATGCTGTTTTTTTCCCTTGATTGAGAACATTGCTGTTTACCAATTTTCCTGCTAAATGACATGATCGCACTTGTTATAATTATTAATTGGGAACCAGGTTTTGATGATATGGACAGCATATATGCCTCCCCTGATGATTTCCGACAAATGAGGGAGCGTAACAAGGCAAATGGACTTCACCTTCTTGAATTTTTCGTCAAAACGTGTCATGAGATTGGGGTAAAAGACTCTTCTAACACATACAAGATCCATGTCTTTATGCCCCTCACTTGTATCATCAGCTTAGAAAATCTTTAGTAACTTCTGATTGCTATGATACATATAAGTTGTTGAATTTGTAGGTTGGGTGTGAGGCCTGGATCAGGAAAGGCGATCCCACGGAAGTGATTTGCCATGAAGTGAGGCGGGTCCAGCCAGATTTTCTGGTTGTGGGAAGTCGTGGTCTCGGCCCATTCCAAAAGTATGTACTATCCTCTCTCACACCTCAAGTTGGCTTATTATTGCTTTATGTTATTGCCCGTATCAACTAGTCATCTTGTTGTTTTGGCATGGATTCACTATCCAGAACCATGGCTCGATTTGACATTCCCAGGAAAAGATTTTAAAGTTTCTGTTGATGTTTTCATGTAGTTTCTATGGGAAATGTAGAGATCAAGTATGAGTTATCTTATTATGTTTACTGCAACCTGTTTGATGCATCTGATGACACCTCATGAAAATCCAACAGCTTTAGAGTTGTAATTTAATTACAAGGTGTGTTCATAGGGATCGAACACTGCGTATGCTTTTATACTTTTTACTGCAATACTCGTGATTAAACTAACGTGTGTTTGATTGACATAGCAACCTGCTTAAGCTTGACATCATAGACTGTTGTGTAATCATTTCACACTTGTTACTACAATTGGACAGGGTATTTGTTGGAACTGTGAGTGAATTTTGTGTGAAGCATGCAGAATGCCCAGTCATCACAATCAAACGCAGTGCTGAAGAATCTCCACAAGATCCAGCTGATGACTAAATTCCAAAAGCAATACTAACCATGCGGTGATTTCATGTCTGCTGGATCCCGCAAGCTTTTGAGACGACAAATGGTGTGTTGCAGTACAGAAGAGGAAAAGAAGGTGAAAATAAATATAAAAAGCCTATTTTCATTGATTTAGTAAGTGTGTCTGTAATAGCATGCTGTGTGTTCATTTTGTAAAACATGAAAACAAAAGTTCTTTTGTTTGTTGCGTTATCTTTCTACTCTTTCTTGTCGGATCTGTTGCATGTTTGTATTTAGATTCTTTCGAAACTGAGGGAATACGTTATGACATTCGAAGAAGAAAGGTAACATGGCTACTACTTACGAAGAGCATTTCAATAAATTTGGAAACACAATAGAGGAATTGGTTAATAGTAAATAACTATTACAAACCCAATTGTAATGGGCATTACAGTAGAGGTGAGTTCAAAAACTACACACAGACACAAACACACAATGACACATAATGACACACAATGACACACAATGACACACAAAGGTGAACGGATACTATTAACCGTTGAAAAATTAGACATAACACTTCTTTCTTCTCCACAAACACTAATGGTCTCTTTCAAGGGCAAAAATTGTTCCGGCAGCTTCAGACCTACTCAAATAATAATGAAGGTTGATCAATATTCATGATTCATATTCGACAACAGGATCATCTGTAGAGTTTGCATATGGAAATGAACTGGCCAGATATTTCAGAGTGAATTGGTGGGTTTCAAGTAAGAGAATAAACGTAGATGATCATACATCCGCAAATATCAAGACACTGGGCTGCCTTAGCCATGGGATTTGCAATAGCTTGCTGGCTCAACTAAGTCTGCACTATTCCTCAATACTGAAGATCTACCCGGTTATGATGGGCATACAATCTTAAACCCCTAAGGCTTTGCTACTTTCAAAGCATGTACCTTACAATTTTCTACTTAGTTTTACAAAATAGGGTATTTACCTTGTTAGCGATGTTGTTGGAGAGCCAATCAAGGCCTTCATACAAACCTTCCCCAGATGTGGCACAGGTGCTTTGAATGTACCTGTTAAAAGAAGCAACACTTGATACATTTTACCACAGTTTGTGATAAATCTAACCACGTTAAGGATAAAAGTCCAGAAAAATATAACTTTACCAGTGGCGTTGGCGAAGAGAGTGAAGGCCAAGCTTATCAGTAATTTCTGCAGCATTCATTGCGTTTGGAAGATCTTGTTTGTTTGCAAACACAAGAAGGACAGCATCCCTCAGTTCATCCTGCAATTGCAAACAGAATTTTGAATCGACTATGAAAAGGTGTTTCAGTCTTACTGTGATACAAGACAAAACCAGAAAGAAAGCTAACCTCATTCAACATGCGATGTAACTCATCCCTCCCTTCCAAAATTCGGTCCCTGTCGTTGCTATCAACCACGAAAATAAGACCTTGAGTGTTCTGGAAGTAGTGCCTCCACAGGGGACGAATCTGTTTTCAAGGACACAGCATTATTAATGTCAATAACAGAAAATAAATTAGTTAAAACACTCAATAGGTACTGGATGGAGAAATAAAAACCACGTGAAAATCTAGAAATTTACTATCTAACTTGAGATTGCACGCTACATATAACCAGGAAATGCAAAAGATCAGTACTAGTCACCCCCAAACCATTGACTTGTTGAGCAGCTTGAAAAATCAGTATCACGAGGACACTTTACTATGATCTAAGCAAGACTTATAATGTCACGTGTACCTTGTCCTGACCTCCCACATCCCAAACAGTGAAGCTGATGTTCTTGTACTCAACAGTCTCCACATTAAATCCTGGAAACATAAGAACACTTAACATTAACTTTGAAAAAAATAACTTGGATGCAGGAGAGGATTACATAAGATCCATAGAGGTATACCCACGTAATAAACACAAGAGAACATAATATGAGTACTCAATCAACTAACAGTCTGATTCTTGGCCTCCTTAAAACTTACCGATGGTCGGGATGGTGGTGACGATTTCGCCAAGCTTAAGCTTGTAGAGGATAGTTGTCTTACCAGCAGCATCAAGACCTACCATCAAAATCCGCATTTCTTTCTTGGCAAAAAGCCGGCTGAACAACTTTGTGAAATTGAGCCCCATTTTCCTTTGGCTATAGCTCTAAGATCCAATCACCAAAAAAAACAAAAACACAAGTCAAGCAAACCACAATACAATAAAGTTCAAAGCTTTATTAGACTGATAAACACGATCAGGTTGGACACATTTATATTCCAAACAATCTCAACCAACCCAATCTTATATATTGAAACAATCTATAAGATGATCAAATCCTTGAATAAAAGCGTAGTGACGAAAAATTCCAGAACTTGTGGACTGAAATCAAACCAATGAAGAAAGAAGAAGAACCTATAAGCAAGATAAATCTATCGATCAACTCAATCTTTTGACACTCTTAGAAGGATGAAGATCAAAACAGAGGAGATCAATATACCAGAGATGAGATGTTGAGAAAGGAAGATATTGAAATAAATCGAGGAATGGCATATGAGAGGTTACCTTTGGAAGAAGCTCCAAAGAAAGGATTTGTCGTACAGCAAGCCGCGAGTTTCGAAGAGAAAATAACTCCCTCTCTCTCTTCTCCCGCATAAGCTCTAATAATAGAACATCATATTTCTTATTATATTGGTTTATTACGATTTAAAAATTGGTACGAAAATTTGGTAATTTGTAAACCGAACCGGTAACGCACTAGTACAGCTTAACAATAATTCGGACTTTGGAGGATTAAAAAAAAAATCTACTCAATCTATAACTTTCCTCGCACAGCTTCCGTTTTAGCTCTCACCAGTAGTCGAAATTAGTCTTTCTCTAGCTATGGCGGTAGTCCGTAACTGCTTCCTTCAAGCTCCGCCGCTCTCTCGCTTATTCCTACCGGTTTTCTCTCGCCGAGCAACTACACTCTTCGCCGGTTATAGTCGGCTTAAAACCACCGTCATGTTCTCTTCCGCTGCGAACCGGACTAGACCTTTGACGTCTCCGGTCCGGGCTGGAGTGAAGCGCGACTCGCGAAAAGAAGATGATGTAGCATTGGGTAACTTGCTTATCTATTATTTACGATTTGAGAATTGAGATGATAGTAGTTGTGATTACACTTGCTTGCTTTTTTATAATAATTTTTTTGTGCTGGTATGCTTGCAGTTGTGGTTCAAGTTTCTTATAATTTATTTATGTATGATTGTATTTTTCTAAATTTCACTGATTGTAGTTTGTTTGGAATTTTGTTAAGCTTCTGATCTTCAATTTGAGACACCTTTGAAGATTGTTGAGTATCCGGATCCTATACTACGGGCTAAGAACAAGAGGATTGGTGTTTTTGATGAGAATTTGAAGAACTTGGTAGATGCTATGTTTGAAGTTATGTACAAGTAAGCCCTCATATCTAACTAGCTCTCCAAGTTATTTTTTTGCCGGTATTTCTTCTGGAAACGTGAGAGAATTCAATCGTAGTCTGATATTTAACTTGTCAGTTGACGTAATTGTTATATAGTTTGGATTAAGCAATTTGGTAGTCTATGTTCATATCTTCTTTACAGCTATAATTGTATTTTCTTAATTTGTGGTTTGATTTGTGAAAGTATGAATGCATCACTGTTATGGTTCGTATAAATGTAGTAAAGTAGTAATAACACAGACTCAGAATGATAATGTGGTTACGTGCTATTGGACAGAACGGATGGCATCGGGCTCTCAGCACCACAAGTAGGTTTCAATGTTCAACTCATGGTGTTTAATCCGGCTGGAGAGCCTGGTGAAGGAGAAGAAATTGTTCTTGTGAATCCCAAAATCAATAAATATTCCGATAAATCTGTACCATTTGATGAAGGATGCCTATCCTTCCCGGGGATCTATGCTGAAGTAGTTGTATGTCCACCTTTTCTCAACTGTATTACTTTTTCACCAAATTTGCATTTGATTTCTTCTTGACCATATCCGTCTTTATCTTTTCTTGGAAATTGGTTTTGCTTTCAGCGACCACAATCTGTCAAGATTGATGCAAAAGACATATCTGGTGCAAGATTTTCAATCAGTCTATCACGTTTACCTGCACGAATCTTTCAGCACGAGTACGACCACCTGGAGGTTCTTTCTCCACTTTGATTTTGATATCTTTGCTTCATTGAAAAGCAATGACAAAATATAAAATACATTTGTGGACAGTACGATGACTGCAGTAGTGTTTATTTACAGCTGCAAGAAACCAGGGAGAAAGTTGATGCATAATGATGTTTCGACATTGATATGTTTGCATTTACTCATGGGCCCTATCTTCGTTATTATATTTGTTATTGCATGTTTACTTGTTTTCATGGGGGTGTTTGGTGTTGCTGTATGTGAAAATCATTTGCAAGCTTTCTTTCCGGTCTTATGGAACAATCTGTCAATTACAGGGAGTACTTTTCTTCGACAGAATGACGGATCAAGTTCTTGACAGCATTCGTGGAGAGCTAGAGGTGAGTAAAACTGTAACAGGACATAGTCTAAAGCTACAAGTATTTGATTTTCGTGGATAAAATCACCCTTTCTATATTAGTAGTGTACTTTTGGGATCATCTTTGCATTAGTTGTCCACTGTCTTATAATTTTTGCTACCGTAGTTATACAATATTCCTGACAAGTTTTGTACCTCAGGCCCTAGAAAAGAAGTACGAAGAAAAAACTGGATTGCCAAGCCCTGAAAGAGTACAAGCACGACAAAAAAGGAAAGCAGGAGTTGGTTTTGGCAAACGTTGATGATACATTCTCGCTCAAGTCTCCTTTCAATTTCGTGTAGGATATGGGTAAAACTGTTATTTCTGAAATTGAGGTTTTATTCTTGGCTTTTTGTCCTGAACCTTTTCTTCATATTTTCCGCTGCAGGATTCAACATGGTATTGGAAGCATACAATGATAAGAAACACGTTTGCTTTTCTAAAACCAGAGGAGCACATCAAATGGCGTGATGCTAATTTCCCAAACAGGATGTACGGTTGAGACACAGATTATATAGTTCAGATTAATTTTGTCTAAGTAATATATATTTGATCAGATAGTCTGTTTTGCGCTGTTATGTTATGTTGGCCTCTTAGCTTGAGCTTTGGAACTGCGTTTAGAATGTTCTTACCGACCAAGTTCAACCATGTCGTGGTTTGGCTTTGCTAAGAAGTACATGTTCTTTTCATCTCTCATATGATGCAACTTAATTTATGGAGATTAAAATTGCGTGTGATGTGTTCTGTCATAACTGTTAGATTGTTGACTCATAAGAGAATGCAATATATTAACAATGCAATATGTTACATTTGGTTTGCAGTTGATATATACAAAGTGGTATAAGACAAACCAAGGGAAATTAGGGAATCAGTCCTTTATTCGTATTATCCTATTTTAACACATTACTGCATATGTTACATATTTTTGCAGTTGATTTATACAAACCAGTATAAGGCAAACCAAGGGAATCAGTCCTTCTTTATTCGTGTTACCCTATCTTAACATTTACACAGTTCCTTGCTCTAATATTAGCAAGCATCATTGTCAGACTGACTTGCAGCTCCTGTTGACTTTTCTGTTTCCAAACATTGAATTGGCGGAAGAGTCTCAGTTTTCAGTTCACCGTGTGCTTCCCAGCAGAAAGGATCACGTATACTTCCTTTATCTGTGGCCGGCTTAAGCTCTATGGTTGACAGTGAAATCCCTGTGCAGGGCAGACTATCACTACAGGCAAAGCGTACAGGTTCCCTGGTGTAGGTACCTTTTATGTTTATGTAATTTATGTTTGATACAGCGACTGCTGAAGTTTCATTTTTGCATCCTCCACCATCGCAGTAATATTGATCTATTACTATCGGATTGGCTACTTCACTGACTTGAATATTTGAAAACATAACTTGTTTTACAGACCCTGAGCCTCCCTACCATTGATCATAGCAGAAAGTTGTCAGCATCATTGAATTTTTAATGCATGCTACTTTCAGTTGTCTTTGCCTCTATTCTGTTATGCATTTATTTGTATAGGGGAATTTACCTGCCATGATTTTATTCGAACACCATTCGTAGTTTCATGCATTGTGACATCGCGGACAGTGATGTTGGAAACACACGCCTTTGTGTTCTCTTTTCCTAGTCCTCCAATGCTAATTCCATGGCCAGGCCCACAGTCTACATTGTGTATGTAGATATTAGAGCATCCAGTTTGGATTGATATACAGTCATCTCCTGCAAAATGAAGGAGACTATTATTTCTTCATCCTGGCAACTTTCATCATAGCTTCAGTAAGTAGAGCCAGGAAATTTATGATGATTAGCCGTGTAGTGTCTTATTTAAGAATGAGTTGACTTGTAATTTTCTTAATTTAAACAAAGTCGGACATGCTTGAAGTATGTGATTACCACAAGCCAGCGTGCTGCGGTATATAACAGCATCTTGAGAGTTTTGCAGGTGGATTCCATCTGTATTTGGGGAATCTCCAGGGGATGAAGTTGTGAAATCAGATACTTGAATGTTTATGCAGTTATCAAACTTAAGGTGGGTTTGTGGGCTGTTCTGTATGGTTATTCCATTGACCATTACACCATTACTCCCGTAAAACCTCAAAGCCTGCATCCCAGCCAAGGTAAATCCAAAAGAAATTATGTTTCATATGTTAATTTATTTTGGCTCTATTCATGATATGCAAACTGAATCACGTAGTACTTACTGTTGGTTTGGTCCCTGGCATTTTTGTACCTAGTTGTTCTTTAATCTTTCACAGTTGAAAAAACACAGAAGCATATGTTAATGCAAGCTAGGTCTTTCGTTTAGCTAAGAAAATTGAATTTATTTCTTACCATGTTGGTCTTCGTTGTTGACTCTGACTCATCTTCTGGATCAGAGTCAGGGGATTTGTTCCACCACACTGATCCTTGTCCATCAATTATCCCTTTTCCTTTTATGGTGATTCCTTTAAGTGATTTGAATTCTATCCATTGCAAGAGACCTGATCCCCAGGCACTTGAACTCGTTGGAGCTATGATCTTTCCATCTAACTACAAAGTTCCAAATGCATCAGTTGGGATTATATAACTATAAATGCTCGAATGATGTTTGTTTTTTCTTTCTTTTTCTTGAGAATTCACCTGAAACACGATGTTCTCTTCACAATCTTTTCCCAGGAAGGAAACAGGTCCGACAAGGAACGTAGAACCAGATGGAACTAATAATGTCGATGCTGCCACCTTACAAGCTACCTCCCAAGCTTCTTCAAAAGCCTGCAATACAAACAATTCCATTGTATATCGATGAAACGGATATCTACACAGCTGAAGCTTAGAATTACTCGCTCACCTTTGTGTCATCACGTGTCCCATCACCTTTTGCGCCATAGTCAAGCACATTGATTGTTCCAGAACTTTTTCCTTCGGCAGTAGACCTGCGGTTTCCTCTCCAGTAAACACTGTGCCTAGCATCACAAGTCCCGAATCTTGAAGAGAATAAGGAGATTAAAAGGACAAAATTCAGGGCAAGACATTTCAAGGTTAGTGAATACATGTCGAATGAGATTCTGTTTCTAGGAAGAATTTGTTTAGATATGGAATGAAGAGGAAGTGGTTAAGAGTCTCATATTTATAGGCAAAGAAATAGACTGTACGCATATGAGGTTTGAATCTATGATACAGTTAAACAGTTAGATGAGGACAAAAGAACTTGGAACTCTCTTCCTCTTCAAGCATGTTCTACTCATGATATTTGATTGGCAAATGAATAAAAAAAAGAAGCTGATGGGGTTTACTTGCTTGATCAGCTTTGCTCAAGCATGTCACGCATTATGTGTGATTTGGCTTTGATTTGTTCTTGAATATTATCATAGATTATCAACACCTTTACTAATTAGTCACTTCGTTCTTGATTACGGGTGTTACATAGAATTTGTGTTGGGTAATGGTCACTACCTCATCTTAGTGTTCTCATTAGCATCAGTTCGATGTCTCATGCTATGTATTGCTGATGTTGAGAATTTGTGTGCAGTTATAGTCGCTAGAAACAACTGATCACATTCATTTAGAACAGAACATGGGTCCGGTCAGATACTTAACCCTTCGATTCAATGAAAACCAGTATCCATTTACTGGCAAAATGGCGAAGGCTTATCGAAGGGTCAATAAAAGTTGCCATATAATTACAGGTATGTCACTGTAAACCACATTATCAGATAATCTTTTTAATTATAGTTCCTTAAATCAAGCACCGTAATTCAAGTTAAGTATATGGTGTCACTGAATCTTCCGAAACGCTATTTGAAAACTACTACTAGTCTTTTATCTTCAACTCATAATTATTTAAAGATCCATTAGGATTCTCGATACTGTTTTCTGTTTAATTGTTTATAGAGATAACAGATCAATACAATATCTGTGGACTTTATGGTTTAATTATATCATACAGTAAGGTTCAATGCATGAAATTAAACTCGTGATATGAAGATAACACGTGCATGAGCCTCAGGTCAAATAATATATAGGCTGCTATACATCAGCAGTTTGCTACGTGTATGCATCTCATGCGTTGACGTTGAACAAAGTTTGTTGAATCATTCTCTATTTGATTTCATGATCTCCAGAACTCTTGTTGGTCAACAAGTCACATAAATAATATTTTCTAGCATTCGGTAGAATTTGTATAATGCCCAACCACTCGGGTAAGGCGTATTATTTGAGAATTGCATCATAATATGTAATCTAAATCCGTGATTTGATGTAACGTTTATGTCCTTATATTATGTCATTTAACTAATCTATAGCATTCCACTAGGCGTGCATGATAATCATTTTATAATAATGTTTTTTTTGTCATCTTTATATTAATGTATACTTACATGCAGGGATTTTGTACGCAATTCTATGAATAACGCCATTTTTTCTTATGGTTTTTTCCAATATCGTGTACGAAATTCATTCCTTTTGTCATAACCATATATGTTTACAATCGTTGAGTGAGTCACTGAGTCCTATCAAATTGTTGTCACGTCACTTCCAAAAGTCAACGATCGTTGTTACATCAAACTATACCAATTTTACAATTCTTGGTTAGCCCATATCTTAAGTTTTAACGAAAAGTGAAAAGCCCAATTAGTTAAGTCGTCCAATAAAAGAACAATATAATAGGCCCATACCCGTTAAAGCCCATCTGCATGTATGACCAACGGTCGAATCGGACACGACATCGTTTAATTCTTGTCGCTTTAAATGCTGACTTGGCGATTTCGTAATTCAGATAACATAAACAATTAACAAATACCGAAAAAGTGAGGAACGAGAATCAGTGTACGCTACACTTTACTTGAACGTTTCATACTCCTCGTAACAGTAGCCGTCCGATTATTCCTGGCATTCATTGTACCTTTCAGTGACCTAAATCTAACCGTCTATTAGAGAAGCTTACGATACACCAAACTGCAGGAAAATAAAGTTTAAGTCCATTAAAAGCAGTCAACACAAATGACGTGAGTCTAAGTTATTCCAACCAAACATCGCCACGTGTACGAATACTCTTCTTTGAGTGCGGACGTCAAAACTAACTATCAACTAAAACTCTGAAACTATCAATTGGGGTCCGCTTTTTTTCCTGCCAGACAAAAAAAAACATCAAAACACGAGAAAAAACTCAGAAACGCTGCCTCACGTATAGAGAGAGAGAGATTGGCCATTTTCGGCAAGGAAGGAGTTTTCTAGTTACTGTGGAGATAAGATGGTGAAGTGAAATTGCGGCGGAGACATTTCATGTATGACAGAGTCGGCGGTTTTCTCTTTGTGTTTGTTTAGCTTGACGCTTAGAGAGATTATGGAACTAACTTTTAGTTTACAGATTACTGTTTATGCATAAATTTATGTTAACTTGATCGGATTGAAAGCTAAGCTTTTGGCAGTTCTTACTTGCTAGATCTTCTTCACTGTCTCTATGCGTCGTTTCATTTCTATTTTGGGTTTGTGTGAAAGCGATTTAACCAAAACTTATGTAATGTGTTTTTGTTTCTTTGTGCTATTGCCTTAGCAGATTTGAGGACTTGAGAATTAAGTTGTTGAAAATGGCTTCTGTGGGAACCTTACCTTCTTCTATGTCTACAAAACAGAACAATGCTTCCATATGTGCTGACAAACTACCTGAAGGGATTAATGAGATGAAGATAAAAGATGATAAGGTTACAGAAGTCAAATTTAATAGATAAACTTAAACAGACTTGGCCTCTTTGTTTTGTTGCTAATGTGTTTTTCTTCATGCGTTTTTGCTGATTACTGGACTCTATTAGGAAATGGAACCAGCTGTGGTTGATGGGAATGGAACTGAAACAGGTCACATAATTGTTACAACTATTGGTGGTAAAAATGGCCAGCGTAAACAGGTTAGCTTGTCTACTGTTATGTTTAGAGGAATATCCATCTTCTCTTTCAGATTAGGAAGTTGACTGAAAGATCACTTGTATACATTAGTGGCACATTGACTAATTCGTTCGCATTAAAACTGGATTAGTCGCCATTGCTGCACTGAACAATGTGTTATAATAACTCTTATGTTTTGCTATTTCAGACAATAAGTTACATGGCAGAGCGCATTCTTGGACAAGGTTCATTTGGAATCGTTTTTCAGGTGCTGTGTCGATTACATACCCTAAATAATTTTTCTTACTAAGTTATGTAGATAGCCTTTTCTGATCTTCTTACTTGTGATATGCAGGCCAAGTGTTTAGAAACAGGGGAAACTGTGGCAATCAAGAAAGTTTTGCAAGACAAGAGATATAAAAACCGCGAGCTGCAGACGATGAGGCTTCTTGATCACCCTAATGTTGTATCCCTCAAGCATTGTTTTTTCTCGACGACTGAAAAAGATGAATTGTATCTCAATTTGGTCCTTGAATGCGTTCCTGAGACTGTCTATCGCGTCTCAAAGCACTACAGTCGGGCAAATCAGAGGATGCCCATTATATATGTTAAACTCTATACATATCAGGTAATTTTCTGTTGAGCCCACTAGAATATGTGTTCTTATCATTTCATATATTATGGCTTACTCAATACTATTGTAGTGATATTCTTAAATGTTTTGTCTGACTTCCTGTTGTGGATGCAGATTTGCAGAGCTTTGGCATATATTCATGGAGGAGTAGGAGTCTGCCACAGAGATATTAAACCACAGAATCTTCTGGTTTGTATCCTAAGTTGTAATGCTGGTCAAAACCTTTCATGGTCTACATGCGTCTGCTTGATTAATCTTGTATTTCTCGTAGGTTAATCCTCATACACATCAGGTCAAGCTCTGCGACTTTGGTAGTGCAAAAGTTCTGGTATAGCATCTATTATGAATAAAAGATGTTGATTTTGTTTTCATATGAAAAAGTTGGCACAATAATCGGTGCCATACAATGTTACTAGTCCTTACCTTTCTAGCTTTTCCATTCTGTAACAAAGGTGAAAGGCGAACCAAACATCTCATATATCTGCTCCCGTTACTATCGAGCTCCTGAACTTATATTTGGAGCTACAGAATATACAACAGCTATTGACATATGGTCTGCAGGCTGTGTTCTTGCTGAATTACTCCTTGGACAGGTAGTTTGACTGTCCAAAATGTCCTTTATTTTTCTTATTATATGAATAGCCAAATGATGTCTAAAGTAATTGTTACCAATATTTGGCTGGTCCAACTTTTGGTAGCCTCTATTTCCAGGTGAGAGTGGAGTCGACCAGCTAGTTGAGATTATTAAGGTTTGGCTAAACTGAAACTTGGGTTGCACACCCAGAAATCTATTATTGTTGTATCTAATACCAACTAGGAAGAGGTTTCATTTCGTATACTTTTCTACTGTGTTTTTAAAAGGTTCTTGGAACACCAACTCGGGAGGAAATCAAATGTATGAATCCAAACTACACGGAATTCAAATTCCCTCAAATAAAGGCTCATCCTTGGCATAAAGTAAGAAAACAGATTCTCAGTCCCTCTCTCAACTTTCGCCATATTTTTTCTCTTCTGCTGATTGCAAAATCCATTGTTATTGGTTCCTAAGATATTTCATAAGCGTACACCTCCAGAAGCTGTAGACCTCATCTCAAGACTTCTCCAGTATTCTCCAAACCTCAGATCAACCGCTGTAAGTCCATAAAATGATTACTATAATAAAGCACTACATTTGATATAGGTTGATTCAAACTTACTTGTGATTGATTGTAGATGGAGGCTATAGTTCACCCTTTCTTCGATGAGCTACGCGATCCCAATACACGTCTTCCTAATGGTCGTCCCTTGCCTCCTCTCTTCAACTTTAAACCTCAAGGTCTGTCTCCTCCATATATATATCTTATGCGTCTGTTTTTTCTCCAATTTAACTTTGATAATAAGACTAAAGTTTGTCTTTTTATGTTGGTGTATTTTAAATTGTAGAGCTTAAAGGAGCAAGCTCAGAATTGTTGTCCAAGCTTATACCTGACCACGCCCGAAAACAATGTTCCTTCCTCGCTGTCTAGATCTCTCTATCTTTATATCTGCTTGGAGATTACGTTAATGGAGTTAGCTACTCAGGATTATTATTGTTAGGTCTGATCTTTATGTATCTGTGTTGATTATTGTCTTGCCATGGATCATAGACATTTTATGTTTATCAGAAGCTTTGTACTTACTCGTATACGATGATTAATGTATGTATTCTTTGACTTGCTGCAGTTTATGTTCGGTTGCTAAATCCATGTAGCTCTTGTACTAGTTCCTCGCCAAAAAAATTATTCCAAAATGGAGCCTTTTTGTTCTGTAGACTTAAATATAAACATATATTTTAAATTTTACGAGTTTATGTTTAACCAATTTCATTTCCACAAACCAAATACGGCATGATATTATCCAAGAACTCATATATATAATAGACTAATAAAGTTAGTCTCGGTAATTGCCTCTAACCACCACAGTCACAGATAACATGTCATGTTTCCCATGTATTCTGAATTTGGTTATTTTAGTTCATTAAAAACTTTTCGGGTTTAATTGTTGAAGTACTATAAGTGTAGGGATTAAATTGCAATATTCTAAAAAATTGAAATAAGATCACATTTTATAAATTGTTTCGTGAGTAAGCCAACGACGGGAAAGGGCTCTCTCACCGAGGGCGACCGTGATTTTGCCGGCGGCTGAAGCGCTTCTGCTTTTCTGTAGCTCAAACTCGAAATTCTCTGGTTAGAACACTTACTCTCGTATTAGATTTTATTTGGCTTCGAGCATTCAGCTCGTTTGCGTTGCCGTTGAACTCTGTCTCCCACTCAGTAAGAGTTCTGGGTGAGGCCGATATCCCTGCCTCGGCTTTATCTCTAGGTTTTGATAGAAAATCAACTGAAATAGAACATAAAATTCGTAGAATCTTCAGTAATTTTACAATTGTTGCCCCGATCAAACACTTGTTGTTCCTTTTTCTGCGTTTGATTGCCAATAACATGTAAAATTCTAGTGGATAAACATGTTTTTCAGGCATGCACGAAATTTTCTTTAGTTAGAGGCACAAATTGCTTTTATCGAGGGTTTTTGTTACTGTGGATCTCCAGAACCAAATTTTATACTTTCTCTTAAATGATCGAAGTTTTATTCTTTGGATGAGCGCTGGCAGGTTTACTACACTGGAGATCATGAATTGAAGCTTAGTTACGTCTCCTAATTCCATCAGCTTACGACAACAATGGTACTCTACTCTTACTTGTTCAAATTTCTGTATACCTGTAATGCCTAGCTATTTCAGAGGAGATATATGGACTCTTTACCATTTTTTCTTTGTACATTAAATGTTTTGAAGGCGCAAAATGCTGCTGATGATGACGATTATGTGGATTGGAATACCGATGATGATTTGGAAATTGATAACTTTCAATTATCTACACCGTCATCTCCAGTACAACCTAGGGCCGAAACTTTAGTTGGTATAGCCGTGGTAAGTGCTCTTCTAAAACACAGTTCTACAAATTTATCAGTTTATGCCTCATCCCTGATGTGAATTTTATTGTTTATAATATCAGTCAAGCAGTTCTCTGAGTTCTCCTAATGAGACAACTGACTTAGTTGAGATAGGCTTCTCAGACGAGGTGTTTGCTACTTTGCTTGACATGGGATTTCCTGTTGAATTGATTGCTAGAGCAATCAAGGAAACTGGTGAGGGCTTTCTTCCTTTTTTTGTATTTCGATCTGGATTTATGTTTTCTCGGTTTATCAATAATGTGATATGAGTTGTCAATATTATTACCAGGACCAAATGCAGAAACTTCAGCTATTATTGATACTATCTCCAAGTACTCGGTGAGTTTCTTTTACTTGGATCTTTCCGGTCACTAGTAATTTTCATGTGCTCTTTTCAACACAGTATTGGACGATTGTAGCCAATGAATATCTTATAATTTTTTTATGAAGAGTAACTGTGAAGCTAGTTCTTCCAAATCTAAGGCTATTGATCATTTCCGTGCGATGGGATTTGATGAGGAGAACGTTATCAAAGCCTTACATGAACATGGTAATAACAGATTTATTTCTTTTAAAATATAAGGATCTTTGCGACTTTTCTGACATTTGCTTAATAACTCGCAGGGGAAGAAAATATGGAACATATAGCAAATGCGCTCCTCTCTCGTTCAGTATGTGATGTTGCGATGATACACTGTCTCTTGACATAAACAAATAAATCTTAAATTTTGTTGATGGTTTGTAGGAGACAGAGAAATTGCCAGTAGTAAAGGAAGAAGATGACATTGACTGGTCTGATGATGATGAGATCAATTACTCCGATATATTGTTCTCAGACGATGAGGTATAATTCTTTGGTGTTGATGATATCATATATTTAGCATCACGCGTTTAAATTGTATATGTATCTCACTTCTATTTTTGTAGATATCTATAGTTACATGCATGTTTTAAATCTGTTTTCAACCATGACAGAAGGATCTAAAATCCTCCAATGGAAATGACAACCGAATTCGGTCTTTGGTGAGAATGGGTTTCTCGGAACTAGAAGCGTCTCTAGCTGTGGAGAGATGTGGTAACTTTAAACTATTACCCTTAGCATTAATTTTTAGTTTCTTTTTATCTAGGTTTCTTGCAGAGAACGTGGAATAAACCAAATTGCATAGTTTTAGTGTTATTAGCTATGTGATCAATGATAAAATTGTGGCTTTAGCCTCTGGTTCTGTGATGTAGGCCTTAGATGTATTTTCTGGGCGTTGACATTGTATTTCACCAACTGATACAGTTGCCGATGTTGATATATCTCACATAACCAAAGTATGTTGTCGCCTTCTTCAAATTTACCCAGACTTATACAATCAAAATTTCAGGAGAAAATGTGGATATTGCAGAGCTTACGGACTTCCTTTGTGCCGCTCAGATGGCTCGACAATTTAGTGAGTTTCACACTGACCCTGAAGAACAAAAGGTGTGGTTAAAACCTCTTTAAAAGTCTGTCTTCTATAAGTAATTCGTTTGGGAACTGATTTTGTGGAAAACTTTGTGTATGCAGCCTAGACATGACGTCAAGAAAAGGCGTTTAGAATTAAAAAGAAAGCCAATGGCAGCTGCTGATGAGGAGCCAGTTCGCCTACCAAATCCAATGATAGGGTTTGGGCTTCCAAACGAGCCAGGACTCATAACACATAGATCACTTCCGGAATTGGCTCGAGGCCCACCATATTTTTATTATGAGAACGTTGCTCTCGCACCTAAAGGGGTTTGGGAGACAATCTCAAGACATTTGTATGACATTGCACCAGAGTTTGTGGACTCGAAGTACTTTTGTGCTGCAGCGAGAAAAAGGGGTTACATCCACAATCTCCCAATCAACAATAGATTTCAGCTTACGCCTCCACCAAAATACACCATTCATGATGCATTTCCTTTGACTAAGAAATGGTGGCCATCGTGGGATAAAAGGACCAAACTGAACTGCATATTGACTGTTACAGGTAGCGCCCAGTTAACTAACAGGATCAGAGTAGCCCTTGAGCCTTATAATGAAAAACCAGAACCACCTGATCACGTACAGAGATATGTGATTGACCAGTGCAGAAAGTGGAATCTTGTCTGGGTGGGTAAAAACAAAGCAGCCCCACTCGAGCCAGATGAAATGGAGAACCTTTTGGGATTTCCAAAAAATCATACACGAGGTGGTGGCATGAGTAGGACTGAACGCTACAAATCTCTGGGAAATTCTTTTCAGGTAACTTCAAAGTTGCATAAGAATAGTTTGCATTATTCGTTGTTTGATAATATTTTAGTATTGGCTTAGTGTTTTGAATTTGTGGACTAGTCATAGATAATTCTTTTGTGTGTTAATACATGGGTTGGTGGTTGGAATACTTTGGGTTAATGGTTGGTGTTTGAACGTGTTATAGGTTGATACGGTGGCATATCATCTGTCTGTCCTAAAACCAATCTTCCCAGATGGAATCAATGTTCTCTCACTATTCACGGGTATTGGTGGTGGAGAAGTGGCGCTTCATCGTCTCCAAATCCGAATGAAGACTGTTGTATCTGTTGAGATATCAAAAGTAAACAGAAACATTTTGAAGGACTTCTGGGAGCAAACTAACCAGACTGGAGTTTTGATAGAGTTTTCAGACGTCCAGGACTTGACTAACGAGAAAATTGAAGAGTTGATGAAGAGGTTTGGTGGGTTTGATCTTGTTATTGGAGGTAGCCCATGCAACAACCTCGCCGGTGGTAACAGAGTAAGCCGGAGTGGTCTTGAAGGTGAACAATCTTCATTGTTCTTTGAGTATTGCCGGATTCTGGAGGTGGTCCGTTCTGGAATGAGATATGTTTGACCATTCACAAAATTGAAGTAGATATGACTGTCAAATCTCTTTTGTTTTTTTCTTTTTTGCGCCAATGTATCTGCAGCTGCAGTTGCACTTTTCTTCAAGGTCTTAACACTGATGTTCGGGAATTTATTCAACCAATGATCATGCGATTATATGATCTTTTGTTTTTCTTTCAATTGCTTATGAGCTATCTCCCTCCATTACAAGAACTCAGTAACCGTGAATCTGTGCATGAAGACCTTCTGCTCGTTCTGAAGGGTATTAAATTTTGCAAGCACCATTTGAATTGGTTGTTCCCATTCTTCCACATCTTTCCATTGCTTTAATCACATCACTTAAAGCATATAATCTTGTGATACTGGGCAACAGAAAAAAACAAGGTTACAAGAACAAAACATTTATCTATTTGTAAACAGTGATCAGGACAGAGCATATCATGGCTTTTATGTCCGACTTGCATCATTTTTATTTTATAATTTATATTTAGTAGACTTTTGGCAGATGGATCAATGTCGGAGACTGCAGTCCTTAATAACCAAAACAAACTAGTTACTTCGAAGTCATTCCCTATTTAGCTGAGAACATCTTGCTCAAATACCGACAAAGGAACCCCATCTGGAGTCTTTTTTTTTTGTTTTCATAATATAAACAAAAAATAGGTTCCCCTAGGGACAAAACATTAGAGATTCCTTCGGGGGTGTAATAGCAACATCGCTCCACAAACACACCCCACACAAAATTGATAATTAACTTAACCCAAAAGGGCTATTCTATATATATTTTGCCCCCTTCTGGTTAAAAACCTATGAATTACCTCCGTTTCATCATCATCGCCTCATGAAAGCTGCGAGGTGGAGAAGAAGTCGACGGTGGACCTTTGTTGAATCTCTCGGGACTACGGCTTCTCTCTTTTCCCCATCCCGAACTGCTACTGCTTCACCCACCAAAGCTACTTTTTAGTTTATATTGAAAGAAACAATATATCATGAGATCCAATGAGCCATTTATCTTTTATCTACCTGTCACGTGAAGAAGCCCAGTTTCCTCTACCACCAGATTCACCACGACCACCGTAACCAGAACCCCCACGACCACCGTAACCAGAATCACCATAGCCACCACCTCCTCCTCCACAGCCGCCTCCACCACTGGAAGCTGGACCCCAGCGGCGGAATTTGTTCATCCCACCACCACCCCGTGTAGCCATTTCTCGGACCTGTGGAGGAACTTTCTGGTTTGCTCCTTCTAAGATCTTGATAAGGTCTGACGCATGTCTTGCATCTTGATCACCAAAGAAGGTGTAAGCTAAACCAGTTGCTCCAGCTCTTCCAGTTCTTCCGATTCTATGGACATAATCTTCCACTCCATTTGGAAAATCATAGTTGACCACCACCCTGTGAATTATAATTCTCCTCGACGGTCATTTGTTTCCCTCTTTCTTATGGTTGAAAATTGAAATTGGAATCTATCTTTGGAATTATATACATACCTTATGTCCTTAACGTCAAGTCCACGAGCAGCTACATCAGTTGCGACAAGAACAGGAGTTCTACCACTTCTAAATTGGTTCAGTACGTCATCTCTCTCAGCCTGGGACTTGTCTCCATGTATAGCTGCGGCTCCAAAATTGCGGTCCAGGTTCCGTGCTAGTTGATCACACATTCTTTTGGTTGAACAGAAGATTATAATCTTGGAACCAGGTTCTTGAGACCGCAATATTTGTTCTAACCTTTTATGTTTCTCCATTGGTTCTAAGACTTCAATAGTCTGTTTCAGAGAATATACAAAAACGAATTAGATCCACTGATGTATATCTGACAGAATCAAGCCCAAAATGAAACCAAACCCCCACCTGGGTGATGGACTTGTTCGCCACAAGTTCATCAACATTACCAATGTTGACCTGAGCAGGGTTAACTAGAAGATCAGCTGCGATTTTCCTGACTTCTTTTGGCCACGTTGCTGTATACATGAGGGTTTGACGCTTAGTGGGAACCTCATTTACAATTTTCCTGATCTGAGGCTCGAACCCCATGTCCAACATTCTATCAGCCTCGTCCAGCACAAGGTAAGATACTTGATGCAGACTGATTCTCCTCATTTCAAGGATATCATTCAGTCGCCCAGGAGTTGCAACAACAATATCTATACCTCTTTCAATTTCCTTCAGCTGAGGACCTTTTGGCGCCCCACCATACAAGCACTAGAAAGAAACATCGAGGTAAACTCTCAATAAGACACTTTTCAAGTAGCAAGTTCAGTACTAATAGATTCAACTTTCAAAGAGTTTTGACTTACCGCACATGAAATTTTAGATGACTTGCCAAATTTCAGAGCTTCAGCTTGGATTTGTGTGGCCAACTCCCTAGTAGGTGACAATACCAAGATCGTTGGGCCCATTCGTGAGTCATTGTGAATCCGTTGGAGATGCATAAAACCAGGAACCAAATAACCCAGAGTCTTTCCAGAGCCTGTTTTAGCAATGGCTACTATGTCTCTGTTTTGCATTGCAATTGGCCATGACTGAGCTTGAATTGGAGTTGGAGCAGAAAATCCTGCACTGTATACCTGGTAGACAAAAAACAAAATCTCTCTTTCAGCAGAGAAACACCAAGCTTCTATTAAGTTAACGGAGCCAGAAGAAGCATCGTCCTCCTGTTTGCAGGCTGCAGTAGGAGGACACCTCTACTTCTGTCTAGATCCGATGGAAAAATCAGACATCAAACTCAACAGGCTCTGCCACAAGCTTTGGTGATTTTATAATCCCTTACCAAAAAATTTGGTCCACCAAAAAGGGCACTCCAAACATATTGCAAGGACCCCAAAGAGTGGCACAGCGTACGACATTAGCTCCTCCAAGAGCAAATATCGCACCTGGGACAAAAGAGAGTGCTATAGCATAAAAATGTGATTCTACTCAGCGTAGACCCTCCAGTAATCACAAAATCTAAATTAATTAACCACTCCAAAAGAAAATTATGGCTGGCAGATGTATTAGATCTGCCATATTAGGCAAAATACCTGCTTTCCTAAGCCACAAATTTCAGCCAAAAAAAACTCGATTTAGTCCAGCTCACCAGCAGAGCAGTATGTGGATAAATCGATAGATAGCTCACTCCCCCCAACAAAAAAGAATTAAAGCTTGCAGACATAAGTCAGCAATACTAGACGTTACATCTCCCTCATAAATGACTGAGTCCAACAAACTCAAAATAGTGTTCACTAGCGGCAATGTGAATAGGCTTATTTGTATGAGAAAAAAAGAACTTAAGTTATATGAAAAGAAAGATAATTTCATACCTCCCGCAGAAGCTCTGGGGGAAAACCAGTGGCTTCAAAAGACATTAGAGGTGGTGGTACTTGGCCTCCCTAGCGAAAATGAAAAATTAAATTCAGAGTAAGTAGGATATAGAGACTTCTTTAGTTAATGATAAGTACAAGAAGGGATATGCAACGAAAATTTAACATTAAGTGTCACCAGATAGGAAGTGCCACAAATGAAAACTATAACAAACAAACCAACGAAATAGGCATGCAAAGATTTCAGTGTGCCACTTCGGAGAAGAAGTGAACAAATAAAACCCACAAAGAGAGACTCCTAGATACTTACATTGACAGTGATTTCATGGCGGCGGCAGTAGTCCTCTGGAGACAATCCATTTCCTGCAGTCGAAGGAGGAGGCCCTCTGGCAGCTGATCCCCTAGTTGCAGCATTCCCTGGTCCAGCTTTTCCAGCCTGACCCAAATGAAGATCCAGTATGATCAAAAATAAATTTAATGTGGCAAGGACATTGAAATGGTAGTTATGGAAATTAAGAGAGAAAAGAAACAAGCACCATGATAGTATAAGTGTTAGATAAACAGACATAAGTTAGTACCTCACTAAACCTTGATCCAGCGTCAGTCTTAGGCTCATCACTGCCCCTAGTAGACTGATCCTCTTCCTTTCTAGGACTGTACCCACGGTTCAATCCAGAAGAAGGTTGCTGAGTCTGAACCGAAGAGCTATCGGGAAGAGCAGAAGGCTTGGGAGGAGTGGAAGAAGCTGGTCTCTCGTATTGAGTAACATTGGTCTCTGGATTCCAAAAGTAGAGATACCCAGTTTTACTATCCACAAGACCTTTCCATGGCTTAGGAAGATTGGGATCCTCAGGTGCGTAACGGATTGTAGAAGCAGTAGTTGTAGAACCCATACCAAGCAAATGCAAATTCTACAAAAAGAACATAAAGCGATAATTGCTTCAGTTTAATGATGAATAGAAAAGGGGGAAAAAAACAACTTGCCAGTTCACATCACGATCCAGATAAACAAAGCCTAGCAATTTCACTACCAAAAAAACAAAAACAAAACCAACACAAGCAGAGCAGGTCCATGAAAACACAACCACCTCCCCCGAAACCAAGAGTTTGTGGTCTACAATGTTTAGCAACTCTCTGTCATCATAATTAACAACTAACACCAAATATAAACACGCGAAGAAACTTAACACGAAATTATTTTGACGAAATGGTCTCTGATGATTTCACAGCACCACAGAGTCGGATACAAAGCGAACGAAAACCCTTACATGCAGAAGAAACAAATTCGACGTCGTCACTCTCCAAACAACAAAGCAAAACATTAACATAAGCCATTAACTATGTTAAAGTAACAATGCAGCTAAAATCCCCAACTTCCAAAAAATGGTACGCAAAAATCAGATCCAGAGAATGTCATCGGGTATTTAGCACGACGAAGAAACAGAAAGAAACTAAAATTGAATTACCGGAAACACAAACCGGCTTTTACTTTCGAGCGAAGTAGTTACCGATTAGCTTAGTGGAAATGTAAGAACTCAGACCTAAATAAAATTCCACTCTCAAGAAATTTACGCCACAGAGAAGAAGCGCAAAAGAGAGTGAGTGAAGACTGAAGAGAAAAGTATGGAGAATTATGCGTGTCGGTTCGGTTCCACTATTCAACTGTTTAAATAGATATATGATTCTTACAATACCTTATTGGGCTTCACTTCTCTTGGCCCAACTTTTATATTAATTGGGCCCATATATAAAACGAAGAAAGATTGTACGAGACACGGAGACCACATGAAAGGAATGATTTTGGGAAAATGGTCATTTTCAAATTAATTTTTTTCCGTCGTGGTGCTAATGTATACATAAATTTAGATGTCATGTATAAACCTAATTTCAATGTTTAAAAATTTGAAATATCAATATAAACTTTAAACAATATGCCAAAAACAGTATTGGTTGTTAAAAATATTAGTCAACGAGTAAATATACGATATTAATTAAGCACAAATAAACAAAAAAAACTATCTTGGTTATTGAGTTTTCTCATGCATCTCCTTTAGATTTTTCCAAAGGTATCTTCCGCTAGACATATATACGAACATCCAAAACACTTTATCTATCTTCTTTTTGAAATTGATTTCTCTTGTTTACCATGGACTTCTACTGGTGATGACTCATCTGAGAAAAGTTCTGGTGAAAAATTCCCCGTCATCCACCTGATATATCATATATCCGGCTGAGTACTGTTGAGAAGAACACTAATATGATGTTGAGGTAACATCAAATATTCAAATCAACATGTCAAACAACCCAGATTGCGTGGAAATAGAAACAGATACATGGAAACGAAACATACGAAAACGTGAAAATGAAAATTTCAAAATTTTTAGGAAACATATACGTTTTGCAAACGCATATTATATATATATATATTATAGTAAAATATTTTATATAAAATATTAAAATTCAAATCATATAAAAATATTTAAAAAAATACAGATCTACTTAATTAATGGTAACAAAAAAAACCCATAAACTTTGACATCATAGATTTAGAATCTAATTTTCGCTCTCATTAATTTTTTGTTAAAATAATAAACCGTACTTAAAGATTTCCTAAATAATTTTTATTGTGTTTACAAAAAAAAAGTTTTCATATCACGTTTCTAAAACGAAAATAAGTGTTTCCAAAACAGAATCACGTTTCCATCATGTTTCCAAATCAAGATTTTTAGGAATCGTGTTTCCGTTATATTTTCACCGAGTTTCCGCAAGTTTTTGATTCCGAAACATTTCCGAAATGGAAAACAGATTTTGAATAAAGTTTCTATGCAATGTAGCAAACAACAAACAAATATAAATAAATGTAAATAAACACATTAACATATCATATATAAAATCAAATAACAAATAAATAAAATCACGGGATTACATTCTCATGATTTTTTTTCTTATTTATATATCTATAGTTTGTATAATCTTATTTTTGTTTTATTTTATATTGTGGTTATTTCAGATATGTGTTGACTTACAAATTATTAAATTGTATAATTAGATTGGTAATAATTTTTCATTTGATTTTTATTTTTATTTATCTGGTTACTATTTGTAATTTAACTTACAATTCTTTGCATTGTGTATGTAATTGTTTATAATTCAATTTTTAAATTTATTTTTTTATGATTATGCAAATGTTAATAATATTAAAGTAAACTATCATTAATATTAAAATAAATAAATTTATTTACGGGTACAATTTAATTTTTATTTCTAGTTCGAAATGTTTCTTTTTAAATAATTCAGTCTTTTGAAAATATTAAATTAAATATGCTACCAATTAAATATGATAAATGATAACAATTAAATATGACGCAATTAGATAACTCCCAATTTGATAATTCGTCTATATTAATTAGTGATTATCGACTTTTTAGTGTGATTCTAATGGCAAAATACTATAATATAAAATAGGGAAAATAATTAACTATATGCTTACTCTGAATTTATTATTTCAATATTTATTGTTTTTGTTTTTCAACCATTTACATTAGAAAACCCAATATTTTCAACATGTAAAACTTGACCACTAACATCTACAATCCCAGTAAAAATCGTAAATCAATTTTATAAAAATAAAATATGAGAAATATATATAGTAAATTAATATATGAGAAGTATATAAATCACTTACCAACTAAATAGTCGTTTTTAAGTTTGCCAGTATGCAAATTTGTAAAATCTGCAAACACCAAACCTAACAAATTTTATGGGAGAGGGTCACTTATTTTTACAGAGGTAGTGAGAGCAAATAAAATCTTGAATTTGTAATGAGTAGTTCGGAATGAACCAAGGCAGATTTCATTTGTAATGAGTAGTTCGGAATGAACCAAGGCCAATAGAGAAAAAACTAAGAATTTTTGTATCACCTTATTTAAGTAGGTGGCTATATTTCTTAATAAATTCTTCTTTGACATTGCAATAATCTTAGAACCTGCAAAAATTTGTATAAAAAATCGAATTAAAAAAACATTTAGTAATAGCCATGACATAACATAAAGGAGTTATTGTGCTATAACATAACATAAAAAAACATTTAAGTAACAATATTATCAAATAGTAGTTCCTTTATAATAATAATAGCCATACCATAAAGAGTTTATAAAGACAAACTATTTTTATTCAAAAAAATTTAATCACATTTTCATCACATAAAATCATTTCCATGGTTTAACGGTATTGGGATGAACATTAATAAAAACATAATTTATTGTGCTTTGGTTATGGAATAACTCAAAAATAAAGATTAGATTAGTGGAAAGAAAGATACTAAATCGCTCAATTAAGATGTGTATTTATAATGAATTTAGTTAGGGTTTTGTTTAATGGGTTTTGAAATTAAAAAGATTGTGTAAAATATCTTCCTTTTATCTTACTAAATCGCTCAAATTGCATGTGCTTTTTATATATTCTATCCCACAGATAGCGCACGAATTGAATCATTTAGGATTAATGTTTAATGTTTATGGTTAGACATGATTTTTTAGAATGTATTCCTCCTGTTGCAATAAAATCTTGAAGTCCTTGTGACATTTTGTATTGTGAATTTGCTAGGTGGCAATGCTAATAAGGAGAAAATTTATGGCCGTTCTAGAGACAATCTGATCATAAGAATATGTCAGTGGGCTGCATCGGTGCTTACGACAAGGCAATTGTTGGATCATGAAGACACTAGATTTTTAATAGTATGTTTCTTCTTCTTTCTTTTTGTATCCTTATTTTACACATATTGTTTTATTTCTTGATTTCAAATGTATCTTTTATCTGCAGGATCTCTCAGTTTTTCTTTTGAGTGTAACACTTCGAGAGACGGATGGAGCGAAAGTGAGTGCAACAGGAAGACTCATGTGTGATGCACGAAGTGAAATCCTTAAGCCTCATGTGGATCGATTTATGGAGGAAGTTGGTCGCGCAATATCCATGTCTCTATTACCAAGAAACCAAAATCAGATACATGTTTGTTCTGTCTCTTACTTGATGACCAATTGAGGACTCATTTATTCATTGATACTAACATTTAGACCATTTTCTTCATACAGTCACGTTACTTTTGGGAAGATATAAAATCTGGAGAAGAAAAAAAGATTATTGTTTGTTTCAAAGGAATCCTGTTGGAATCGGAATAAACATCTTCATCTTCTGCTCAACAATGTAGAATCTAAGTAGATTCTAGAGATTTGGCGTACAATACTTTGATTACTACATATTTTTTGGGAACCCTTTCATATAATAAAATTTGAAATATGTGTATGATTCTGTGGAGTTTTTATTCTATTTTTTTTTTTAATATTCGTGTTATTTTCAATTTTCAATTTTAAGAAGACACACATTGCTCAACATAAAATTGAAAACAAAAATGTCAGGTGTTAAAACGAAAAAGTCAAAATAATCAGGGTTGTATATGTTATTTTCCCAAACATCATAATTATGCACAAAGTTCGTTAGAATCTTTATAAACTTTCTCGTAGATGAAGAAGAAGAAAGAGCGCGAAAATAAACGTTCAAGCTTCACATTTTCTAATTACTTCTCATTCTCAAAATCTGAGTCTTTTGCATTTGGTATCTCTTCTTCTTGATGCTTGCTTTCTCTCTCCATCTTCTAGGGTTTTAGTTAGTGTCATTTTCTCTGTTTCTTGATTAAATTTCGTAGTTATTAGCAACAAGATTTGGGTCTTTTGTAGTTTGCATATTGATCAGTCTCCAAATGAACAAGACATGGAGATTAAAGTCTATAAAATTAAGTTTGGTTTCTCTAATTAGATTTTTTGTTGTACTCAAGTTCTAAAAGCTTTAACAAAGAAATGGGAGACTCAGACGAAATGACAGATTTAATTACGATATATACAAAAGATATTTCATTCTGTAACACACATATTAAGAGTAGAGAAAACTTTAAGATGGATCAAAAGTGTTTGTGTTATTGATTAATCCAGAGTGATTTACATGAGATATATACACAAGAATAAGAGTAATTTAAGCTAATTAGATTTTTACAATTTATGACTAAATATATGGTTTACTTATATGGCTAATATGGATGATTTGATAATCCAAATAATATCCAGTGGCTTCATTTTTGTTTTGCTATAGAATTCTTTCTATTTGGTTTGCAGATCTTTGTATTTGAAGCTGAAGCAAGAAATGATTAACTCTTTTATGCGTTGACCACACCGTTTGATATTCCATGGACGAGCTTTGAAGGATGATCTTCGTTTTATCCGGCGAGTACCGCCGAGAAGAACACTAATATGAACCTAGAAGGGACACATGTTATCTGTGTGGAACAAATAAGGAATGGAAGAACTGGATTTGATCTCTAAGGTTTGTGCCTTTGTGGATCTAAATTGTCCAATAAATTAGACAGATGTTGTGATATTTATAGATTGCATTACATGTCTCCTCCCATTGTGAAAAGCAAACGCGTTTCTATATCTTTACTTGTAGGACAATCTATTTCTTTACTTGTAGGACAATCTATTTCTTTATTATGTAACTTTAGAAATTATTATAGTTTACATACTATAGATTTACAATATCTAAAATTATGAATGTTGGTTGTGATATCAATACCAAATTTGAAATTTTGTATAAGAACCAACAAATTCACAGAAATTATTTTTTTTTCAAAAAAGGAAGTGTAGTGAGATAAAAATCATAAAATTATGAAATATATCCCCAATACATGATAAAATATTCATTGGTATTTAGTTGGAGAATTTGGACTAAGTTAAACATTGGAGTCTTGCGAAGGTTAAGTAACCAGTGTGACCTCTTGCCTCGCTACAAGGCCGAGCCATGACGACTGAAGCAGAGATCGAAGAGTTTTCCTGTGAAACTGTGCCGTCTTCGTTTGTACGGTGTTTTCTCTTGTAAGGTCTTTTTTCTCCATTGTCTGCCTCGTGGCTCTCACCAACCATACTACTAGCATCCATAGTCACTTCCTTCACTTCATATGTTCTGAGAAGCACCTCAAATGTTCTTATTTCTGCAAAACTCAAACGCATAGCAAACCACTATAAGATTCACAAAGGACCGAGGACTTATACGCTTATGACAGTTGACTAACACCCGTTAGCCTAAAGAACATAACTTTACTCTGTACAACACTATCTTAGTCCTAAGTTTGAGAATGAGAAGAGGTTCCAGTCCTAAAGTCGCTACTTTAGTACATTGACTATAAACGCCTTCATGCGGATAATGGGTAGACTAGAGAACTTACTTCTACGGCTCTTTCAGTTTGAACTGGAGTAGAAACTATAAAGAGATGTTGTAATGAAGATAAACTTACCTATGAAATCTGATCTGAGGACTTCACAAGTCCGTTGTACTTGCTCGATGCAAGGTGAGAAAGAGCAGATAACTCCATCCTGCTTTAACATCTTTGCTGCAGAAGGAACCGCGAGCCAAGGTTGTGGAAGGTCTAGAAACACCGAATCAGCCAAACCTGTCAGTTTCTCAGGAAAACCTTCTCCTTGAATATCTCTAACCTCTACGGTTACTAAACTACTAATTCCCGTCTTCTCAAAATCTTCTCTGTTGCAAAGTAAAAAAAAAAATGATGCATATAGACTAGAACTTTAAGAGAATAGCACAACGAGATAGCTAAAAATTACAGAAGTTTCTACCTTGCAGAGACAGCTCGTTGTTCATGGAAATCAAATGAATACACATGTCCAGTTGGAGCCACAGCTCGAGCAAGAGAAGTTGAAAGCGAACCACTTCCTGTGCCTGACTCAAGAACAATACAGCCAGGCACGACCTCCAGATACATTACCACAAAACTAATATCCGCAATGTAAAGAATCTGAGTCCTGTGGCTTAAAACCAGTGTCCATAGCTCGGGAGTGGGTGCCAACAAGTATACAAATTTACCCTTGTTGCTGAATACTTTCGTCCCAAATGGCTTCCCGATCCAATCCGAGTGTTTATACACTCCGTAACGGTTCTGAAGCACAGCGTCTTTGCTTACTTTCACTGGTTTCATCACATCATGTCTTTCATAAACGATGACCAAGTCGCCATCTTCAATATACCTTATGAAAGACAAGGCTTTCTTCGACTCAGTTGGTAACATCTTGAGATTGAGCTACAGCTTTTGTTCTGAAAATTCAGAGTCTCGTGTTAAATTACTAGATAATCCACTATTTACTTAGAAACAATGGAGTCTCACAAATCACAATATATATAATCCCAATGGAATCACAATTAACAAAATCAACCACATTGATATTCAAAAAATTGTCGTAGTGAACCAACTGCACAGAAGAAAACAATTTAATGTTTGATTAAATCAAAAAAACGAAGAAGAAACCTACCCTTCAACATTCGGAATGAGTGTAATCAGGATAAAGAAAACTAATTTCAACAAAAGAAGAAAATTTTCCGATACAAGCCATTAATAAACTGGAGCCAAACACGATAACCAGACAAAGCTACAGCTTGTATAAGAAAAGGAGCAGAAAGAATAGTAAACAGATGACGAAAAACGACAAAGAGATACTCACAGAGGAAAATAATAAGGAAAGCTAAGAACTTGAGCTGGTAATGGAGTTCGAAGAATAATCTTTGATTCTTTGCGAGAACAAATCTGACCAGACGAGAGAAAAACCTCTGAGTAGGGTTTTCGCTTTCCTTCCAAATCAAATCGGATATGGAAACTAACCGGACTAAATTATAGATTGCGTACACTCAAACCGGCCAGTCCGGTTTGGGTGATTACAGGAAGAAAATTTGACTGGGCCTTCCATAAGTTTTAATTTGGGCCCACTAAATAATTTCAACGGTTATTCTCTTCTATATTTTCTATTTTCCTTTTCGCCGGAGTCGTCATTGAAACTCTGGGTGGTGGGTACGCTTTAGCAACAAAATTGCCGAAGCTTCAGATTCAGTGGTAGAAATTGAAAGAACGAGTTAAGCTCAGAGTCTCGGATGCTGAATAAACTTACGCACGGCGGTTTCACGTACCGTACGGGCGTCGCCGCCATGTTGTCTACGTCGTCTTCTTCTTCCACTGCTGGTTTATCGTCTTCGTTCGTATCTACTCGGATTTCATGCAAGTCTCCGGGATTTCTCAGTACCGGTATATTATCACGAGGCGCTTCGAGGAATCGCATCGCTTTTGCCATTCAGTTTCATCGCGCGTTATCTGTTCAATGTTTTGCCTCTTCAAACGGTTCTGATAAAATTCAGGTTCAGAATCCTATAGTTGAAATGGATGGTGAGGTTCTTTGCGCGAAAGTGTTCCTTACTTGGAATTAAAAATTTATCGTTTATTCAACGTTTGATTATTGTTTAATTTATGAAATGCATTGGTTATAGATGAGTAACTTAGTTTCCATATAATTGGTTGGGATGAAATCTTAAAAGTCATTTGCTTATTGTTCCTTGCTAACTTCCGTATCTCAGAGGATGTTTTAATTTGCTTATATCTGTGGAAATTCAGGCGATGAAATGACGAGAGTGATATGGAGTATGATAAAGGAGAAAGTAAGGATGTAATAATCAACGAGTGGGCACCAATTGATTCCAACTTTTGACGGAGCTCACATATCGCTTTCTTATGTGTGCAGCTTATTTTTCCTTATCTGGATTTGGACATCAAGTACTTCGACTTGGGAGTTCTGAACCGAGACGCCACTGATGATAAGGTTACAGTTGAAAGTGCAGAAGCAGCTCTTAAGTAAGTTCTACTGAATCTTTGTAGTTTCTTGGTTTAGATGCTATTAGTATCATTCAGAGGATTAGAACACATTTTATAGTCTAAATTGATGTTGCAGGTATAACGTTGCTATCAAATGTGCCACTATAACTCCTGGTATGTGAGCTCCTCATATTCATGACACATATGGTGCCTTGTTCGCTTCAGAGGTAGCATTATCTATCTTCTTTATGTTATATTTTTTGCAGATGAAGGCAGAGTGAAGGAGTTTGGATTGAAATCAATGTGGAGGAGCCCTAATGGGACAATCAGAAACATTTTAAATGGTTTGTCTCTCTATTGTCGGGGAACAGAGCATGTTTGGAGAATAGGAATATATTGGTTAAATTGCTTTGCAACCTTTTATTTCATCCAGTTATCAGGTGCTTTTGGCATTTTAATCATTCTTTTTACATATTGTTATATATTTTCTAGGGACTGTGTTTCGTGAACCTATCATGTGCGGCAATATTCCCCGACTTGTTCCTGGTATCTTTTTATGCCTTTTTATGAATCTGTATTGAAATACCGCATGAGGACTCAAATATTATGTCTTTATAGGTTGGAAAAAACCTATATGCATTGGTAGGCATGCCTTTGGTGACCAGTATCGTGCCACTGATGCAGTAATTAAAGGGCCAGGAAAGTTGAAAATGGTTTTTGGTAAGGCCATACTAACTATATTCATTGGATAATAAGGATTCTTCAATCATATAATGCAGATTGCTAGTAAAAATATATCATTGTCTAATTAGTCCCAGAAGATGGGAACGCACCTGTGGAGCTTGATGTACATGATTTCAAAGGACCTGGTGTTGCACTTGCTATGTACAACGTAGATGAGGTCTGTCTTTTTTATTAAATGGTACACTCTGGTTGTGAAGTTTTTCTTACAAAGTTTTGTAACAACCGTTCTGTGTTTTGTGACATGCCAGTCAATTCGAGCTTTTGCTGAGTCATCTATGGCGATGGCATTTACTAAGAAATGGCCACTGTACTTGAGCACCAAGAACACTATTCTCAAGAAATATGATGGCAGGTTTGTTTTTGTCTTCTTGGTTATTTCTAAGTCCCAATCTGCGTAAGCGAGCTGCTCTGAGATGTGGTGAAACATTTCAGGTTCAAGGACATATTTCAAGAAGTTTATGAGGCGAATTGGAAGCAAAAGTTTGAAGACCACTCAATCTGGTTAATATCTATTTGCTCAATCTTATTTAAAATTTGTGTTGTGCTTGACAAATTTAACAAAGTTATTATATAAATGGTTTTGTTGTTTAGGTATGAGCACCGCTTGATCGATGATATGGTAGCTTACGCAGTAAAAAGCGAAGGTGGCTATGTGTGGGCGTGCAAAAATTACGACGGTGATGTTCAAAGCGATCTTCTTGCTCAAGGTATAAATTCAAACCAACAATTCTTACATGTTTATCGGTGTATCAATAAAGCAAATAACATACTTAAATTTTGTTTTTTTTCTCCCTCAAATGTAGGGTTTGGATCATTAGGCCTCATGACCTCCGTTTTGGTTTGTATCATAAACCGAATGCCAAGATTTAATTTTCTTTCCAAGTAAAAGTCTTTACATGATATATTTTGTTCAGTTGTCCTCTGATGGGAAAACACTTGAGTCAGAGGCAGCTCATGGAACCGTAACTCGGCATTTCCGACTGCACCAAAAGGGACAAGAAACCAGTACTAACAGCATCGCCTCCATATTTGCATGGACACGTGGCTTAGAACACAGGTCTCTCGCCTTTTTCACACATAGCTTTATTAATTATCATTCTTTGTTTTGGGAGTTTAAGTAAAATAGGTAATTAAGTTCAGCGTTTCTTCATGCATTTACCTATCATCTGACAGTGTTCTTGTTGCCTGTAATCTACTTTCTCTTGATCATCATTTTGATAGATTTTATTTCCCCTTTGTGCTTCTGAAGGGCGAAACTCGATAAGAATGAAAAACTAATGGATTTCGTCAAGAAGCTGGAGTCGTCGTGTATAAACACTGTTGAGACAGGGAAAATGACCAAGGATCTTGCTCTTTTAGTCCATGGTCCCAAGTAAGTAACTTTTCTTATTCTCACTAGTAGCAACTTTTCCATTCAATCTGGTTATTTGCATGAAACACGAAAAAGCTTAAACCGTGTTGATGGTAAAAACCAATTAACCCAAACAGAAACCCGAAATGGTACCTAAACTGAACCGAAAAAGCTGAAGAATGTGCTGGAAAGTCTTCAAACTAAGATGTAAATTTTGATAGAAAACTATGTAGGTGTCAAACCGATTTATACTGGAATTCATATTGTAAAATTGTTACTAGGTATCTAATTTTGTTCGTTATGGTTTGAAATAAATTTTCAATGCAGGGTCGTTAGGGATTCCTATTTGAACACAGAAGAATTCGTTGATGCAGTAGCCTCCAATCTCCAAACACAGCTCAACGAGATTCCTCTTATCTAACCATTTCTGGGAACAATTACAAGAATAATGCTCGCCAATAATTTCATAATGAAACATGAAAGTCATATTGGCAGGTTGATTGATTTTGTTTTGCAAATAAAGGTTTTTGTTTTATCTTTCTTAAGGTGTTCCAAATATTTGAGTGACAATATATAATCTTAAATTTCGCATCAAGTATGTGTTTGCTATACATATACACTTAAAGCTGAGAATCAATTGCGCTTTGCATTAAGTACGAATTTGAATCGATGATGAAATGAAGGGAAAAGCTGAATTGTATACATGCAGCGTCTGCAATTGTGTCCAATGTTAGAAAGTTAAAACAGAGATCATACTGACAAAACAAAACAGAGATCATA
>WJSH01008056.1:987-35936 GCA_009757365.2 Lepidium campestre | reverse complement strand
CTTTAGGTTTTTTTTTTTTTTTTTTAAATTTGTTGTCGGCTCAGTCTCACCGGTGCGTTAAACCCTTTCCGTTCTCCTTCCCTCTCTTGTCCGCATCGCTCTCTCACACTCTGTGTACGTGTGTAATGTCATCCATTGTAAGTCGAGCTAGGTTAACTTCTCTTCCGAATTTTCTCGCATGGCGTGCTTTGGGGTTTCGTACCATCTGTTCTGGCCGCCTTGGTTTCGCTCCGTCTGATCCAGACTCGCCGGCTTCGGCCGGAACCAAAATTTTAGAATCTTTTAAGGAAGAATTCGAAGTCGGATCTCGCGTGGTCACGTTTGAGACGGGAAAAATCGCTCGTTTTGCCAATGGTTCCGTTGTGCTCGGCATGGACCAGACCAAAGTTCTCTCTACCGTTACTTGTGCTAAGACTGACTCGCCTCGAGATTTCTTGCCTCTCACTGTATGTTACAATATTCCCACCATTTCCCTTTAGTTTCCACATCTTAAAACGATTAAGGTCGAATTGTCTTAAGGACTATGATCTATGAGAAATCAATAAATGAGTCTATAAATCTTTTTTGTATGTATTTTTACAACTCTCTGAGGAATCTGTGGCTTTCCCACAAGAGAAGTTTTAAATTTGAAGTTTTTTTTCTAATGAGTTCACGGTGTATTTAAACTGATAGTTATGGTACTCGTTGAAAACTCTTTTTGGTATACAATGTCAGGTGGACTATCAAGAGAAGCAATACGCTCAAGGGTTAATTCCAAATTCGTATATGCGAAGAGAGGGTGCACCAAAGGAGCGAGAGCTATTATGTGGCCGGCTCATTGATAGACCAATCAGACCATTGTTTCCATCAGGGTTTTACCATGAAGTTCAGGTATGAAAAATTTATCAAATATCCTAGGAAATAGATCTTTGTGGAGGTATATTTTGTGTATCATCATTTGTAAATTTTGTCACATGCAGATAATGGCAAGTGTACTCTCATCCGATGGGAAGCAGGATCCAGATATACTTGCAGCTAATGCATCATCGGCTGCGCTCATGCTATCGGATGTTCCATGGGGAGGGCCCATTGGAGTTATTCGAATAGGAAGGATATGTGGGCAATTTGTTGTCAATCCAACTATGTATGAGGTAAAACTCGGTATATTCGCTAAATTTACAAATTGTAGCCCCAGTTTCATTTTCTTTTGTAATTGTGCTGTGGTAAAACTCTGTATAGCTTAGCTCAAGTGATCTCAATTTGGTATACGCTTGCACAAGGGATAAGACTATGATGATTGATGTTCAATCCCGTGAAATCTCAGAGAAAGATTTAGCAGCTGCCCTGAGGCTAGCTCATCCAGAGGTAGGTTCGAGAACCTTTGTTGGATTTCCCAGTACAATGTTATATTATAAAGTCTTGAATTTTTTCTTACGCAGGCTGTTAAGTACCTTGACCCCCAAATAAGATTGGCAGAAAAGGCTGGGAAACAAAAGAAGGAGTACAAATTGTCCATGCTTTCTGAGACAACTTTAGAAAAAGTGACTGACTTGGCTGCAACGCGTATTGAATCTGTCTTTACTGACCCTTCATATGGAAAGGTACGTGCTAGTGTTGTTTCTACCTCTAAAATTTGATTTCAGTTAGCCTGATAATTTTGTATATCTAGTTTGAACGTGGAGAGGCTCTAGATAACATTGGAAAAGATGTGAGAAAAGTATTTGAAGAAGAGGGTGATCAAGAAAGCATTAGTATCCTTCCAAAGGCTGTTGATACAGTGAGAAAGAAGGTAAGCTTTGTAAATCAATATTTAGAAATGTGTTTTGTTCCTCTTTACTCTTGTTTTGGACTTTGGGGGCATCCTTGTCTCAGTTGTCTGATAAATTTGACATAAGAATTAGTGCTTAAATTAGATGATTGAAAATGTTCAGTATGGAATAGCAATATCATATATATCCATGTCTATGCTATAGAGGCCAGACCCTACGATGATTTGAAAAAATAAACTGGTAGTTTTTTGTTTCTGAGATAGTTGAGATGCTCTTTTTCACTCTGAGACGTACTATATGTGTGATCTTATGAACTTTCAGAGATTACATAGTCGGTCACTAGAAATGTGTTATAAGCTTTGGCCTGTCCTTTTGTTCCCTGTCTTACTACATTGTCCCTTTAACTTATATATCAGGTAGTCCGTTCAAGGATGATATCAGATGGATTTCGAGTTGACGGAAGACATCTTGATGAAGTTAGGCCCATCTATTGCGAATCGCATTACTTACCTGCGCTGCATGGATCAGCACTTTTCTCACGTGGAGATACGCAGGTTTGTCCATTAAACTTTAGTTGCAGAGTGAGAAAAGTAATGGTAGAATACCTTCACTTCCCATTGACGCCTATAAATGTAGACCTTTTGACCCAAAGAAAAGGGGAGTTAGGTAGCTAAAGGTTAAAAGAAAATCCGATCTTTAGAATGTAAGCGATGACATTAATCTGTATTTTGACTCACTTCCATGGGTTGCTTTCCTTTTACAAAGCTTAGTTACATATATTTTATCCTGCAAAAAGTTGTAGGCCTGAAGTGTTGGGGACAATCTTGCTTAAATATGTTTTGTATGTGTGTTAAAAGGTGCTCTGTACTGTCACACTTGGAGCCCCGGGAGATGCACAGAGCTTGGATTCCCTTGTTGGCCCCCCAAAAAAGAGATTTATGCTTCACTACAGCTTTCCTCCATATTGTACAAATGAAGTTGGAAAACGAGGAGGCCTTAATAGGCGTGAAGTTGGTCATGGTAAAGTCTTTGGTTTCCTTTCACTATTTGCGTTTTGTGACCTAATTCCCAATTTTCACACAAAATATTGCTGGTACACCTCAGGTTTCCTTATCTGGTCGTGCACGTCAACTTTCTGTCTAGCTTATAATAGAGCAAGGGTGCATATTTCTGTCATGTTCATGTTCTTAGAGTTCTATTATCTCGTACATGTTAATGTTTTTTTTAGTCATCAACGGGAATTTTCTGTGCTTCAATGTACTGCGCTTTACATTTCTGTAGGAACACTTGCTGAGAAAGCATTGCTTGCTGTCTTGCCCCCTGAAGATGCTTTTCCTTACACTGTTCGTATAAATTCAGAAGTAATGTCCTCAGATGGCTCCACTTCGATGGCAAGCGTTTGCGGAGGTATTTATACTTATCCACACAGTTTGTATAATCTTTTTGCAAGCCTGTGCAAACTATCACATGTTTCTATTTTAACTTCATAATGAGAGGTTTTCTGCCTCTTAGGTAGTATGGCTTTAATGGATGCTGGAATTCCATTGCGAGCTCATGTTGCGGGTGTCTCTGTTGGTCTTGTCACTGATGTTGATCCATCAAGTGGTGAAATAAAGGACTACCGTATTGTAACTGATATTCTGGTGAGTTGTTTTGTTTGTTTTTTTTGTTGCCTTTTCTATCCTATGGTTTGTTATGTAATTAATCATAAAAGTCAAATGTGAGGCAGTGCAGGAGTTAATCCAACTTTGTCGTCTAAACTATGAGTAATATTAACTTGCTGAAATATATTTAATAGGATTACATACATCTACTTTTCAGGGTTTGGAAGATCATCTTGGAGATATGGATTTCAAGATTGCTGGCACTAGAAATGGTGTGACGGCGATTCAGCTGGATATAAAGCCAGCTGGAATACCGTTGGATATAGTTTGTGAATCCTTAGAAAATGCACGTGAAGCCCGTCTTCAAATTCTTGACCACATGGAGAGAGACATAAACTCCCCACGAGACCAGGATGGAGCTTATTCTCCTCGGCTAGGTTTCTCTCTATTCGTTTCTCACTGACCTTAGCTAATAGAATTTCCCCTGCTCAACTCCACAGTTATGTCTATCTTGCAGCAACGTTCAAGTACACCAATGACTCACTTCGTAGCTTGATCGGACCTATGGGTGTACTCAAGAGAAAGATTGAAGAGGAAACAGGTTATTTCTTGATTTCAACTTCAATCGTGAAAGCTTCCTTCTTATAACCTTTTAAGACTATGTAATTGAATAATGGAATTTGAAGTGAAAGATTTGGGTGTTTCTAAGAAAGTAGTTTGAAAAATGAAATTCATAAGCTTAAGAATAATCTCCTTTAGTTGTTTTAAATTTGGGTTGAAGCTTCTTTCTGAAAAATAAGTTTCATTTGTTAAGGTGCAAGATTGTCTATTAATGATGGAACATTAACTATTGTTGCCAAGAATCAGACTGTGATGGAAAAGGCTCAAGAAAAGGTATCCTTCAGTAAACTCAGCTTTTTAAATTGATCAACTTTTCCATAGATCCTGATTTTATGCATGTCCTCAGGTTGACTTCATCATTGGTCGTGAAATTGTTGTTGGTGGCGTGTACAAAGGCACAGTGACATCTATAAAAGAATATGGCGCATTTGTAGAGTTCAATGGTGGTCAGCAAGGTCTATTACATATGTCTGAGCTATCTCATGAACCAGTAAGCTTTCTTTGTGGCAAACTGTGTCCGCTTCTTTTCCCCTAAGTATGGTTTTGTCAAGTAAACCTGAATGTTTTATCTGCCAATGACGGTCTCAGAAGTTTCTTTTCTTTGGCTTTACTCTAGTAGAGATTTGGTCTGAATTCACCGTCTTTATGCAATCCTCCAGGTCTCCAAGGTTTCAGATGTATTACATATTGGCCAGTATATCACTATGATGTGCATTGAAACCGATGTCCGTGGTAACATCAAATTATCTCTCAAAGCACTGTCGCCCAAACCCAAACCCAAACCAGCATCTGATCCTAGAAAAACCCCGGTGGTGAAGGAGTTTCCTACAGTATCCACAGAAATATCTGGTCTTGGAGAAACAGTTCCAAACTTGATCAGTATCATAGAGCCATCTAAGAAATCTAAATTAGCAGTTCCTGCAGTTGTCATCCGGACTGCTGTGGAGTGTGATGAGGCAGAGAAATCTTCCCTTGTGGAAGAAAAGACCACAGCCAAACACGTTGCGACATTGAAACCAAACCGGAAACTCAAATCCACTGCCTCCAAACAGACTGTGACACAGAAGGATGAGGAGGCACTCGAGTCCATTGCTACGGAAGAAACTCCAGCTAAATTTGGTGAGACACTAAAGCAAGACGGGAGGCTAAAATCCGTTTTCAACTCATTATCAACTTCAAAAGTTAAGAAATCCTCTAAGAAGGAAAAACAATCAGAGAACGAAGCTGAGGAAACTGCATCAGTTAGTTCCCGAAAACTGAAAATAGGAACAGAAATGACGGCCAAGGTAGAACAGGTTCGAACCCGTGGATTGGTTCTTGATTTAGGTGGTGGCATTCGAGGGATGTACAAATTTGAGGTATGTTTCAGTTATCCCTTTTTGGCTCGGTCTCAGATGTTCTTGAGTTTCCTTTTGAGGCCACGTAATACTTTCTTTGTTTTGATTGCTTACTATGCATGATTACAGGACGATGAAGAGACAGAGTTTGAGATTGGAGACACATTGCAAGTAAAATGTACAAGTTTTACTACCAAAGGAATCCCTGTGATGGCTTTGGTTGACGAAGAGGAAGATTAGTGGTAAACTCTCGTTCCTCTCTATAAGGTTTTTAACCCAAATTCACTCGGAATCTATCACATCATACGACAATTTTGTTTGGAGCGATATATCATATGGATCGAATCAAGAGATAATCTCTAGGTGATGTTGGTGAGCAATTCTTGGTAGAATAGATTCGTTGGCTTCACAAAGGTAGTCCTTGGGAAAAATTATGAAAAATGAAGTGTAACTACTTTTTGCAGGCTGAGTAGTATTTTAGTTTAGCCTTGGTCCGGTTTAGTAGCGATAATCGGACATAATTTGTAGCAATGAGAAAATGAAACAGATCGGTGATTTTGGCGTGTCGTATTGTTTCTCTTCTATTAAGGGTTTTGTGGAAAAGACCGAATTGTATGTTATGTTTGCTTAGTGTCTTTTAGTGACGTAGAAAGACTTATGAAATGTATCATCTTTTTTTGTCCCATTTCTACAAAATAAATACAAAAATACAAATATCAAGTCGGTAGCTAAAGTGGAAAACTACGCATTCCAATGGTAGGGTATTTTCTTGAAGATTTATCAGGTGTCTATATGTCTTTTATTTTTTTCTTAAGAAATTAATATTCGAAATTGATGTGAAAGATGAAATAAGCATTTTCCAGTTTACTTGTGGTCAATCTTGTACGTTTAAAAAAAAAAAAGTATTTTGTTCTCCGTTTTCTCTAATTAAAAGTTGTTAGTATTACTATTTTTGTAAATAATATAACAACTCAAAAAAATGTCAAAAGTTTGCCTCTCAATCACTTTACATGTTCACGAAAGATTTTCAATGAAAAGATAAAGTTCTGTGAGCGGTTGTGTAAGTGTGAGTCGTCGGCGAGGTTTCCCCACTCCGAGGAAAATGGAGCCAGTTCAACTCAACACTAAAACGCCGTCGTTTTCACGTTCCACTGTCCCGGTGGATTCAGACGGCCGAGCCACTGTTTTCAGGCCATTCTCTCTCTCCTCACCGCACTCACGTGCCTTTCACCTAGCTTGGTTCTCACTCTTCTCCTGCTTCTTCTCTACCTTCTCCATCCCTCCCCTCATCCCCGTCATATCCTCTGACCTCAGCTTCTCTGAGTCCACCATATCCGCCGCCGGAACCGCCTCATTCGCTGGCTCTATCTTTTCTCGCCTCGCTATGGGACCACTCTGTGATCTCCTTGGACCACGGAATTCCTCGGCGATTCTCTCTATCCTCACCGCTCCGGCCATCCTCTCCGCCGCTTTTATCTCCTCTCCAGCTTCCTTCATACTAGTCCGTTTCTTAGTCGGCTTCTCGCTTGCTAATTTCGTAGCTAATCAGTACTGGATGTCCTCCATGTTCTCAGGCAACGTCATTGGTCTCGCTAACGGCGTCTCGGCCGGTTGGGCTAACGTCGGCTCCGGTATCTCTCAGTTCCTTATGCCTTTCATCTACTCCACTATGGCAGATTTCATCCCAAGCTCCATTGCCTGGCGCTTGTCTTTCGTTTTTCCCGCCATTTTTCAGGTGATAACGGCCGTTCTCGTTCTCATCTACGGCCAAGATACTCCCCACGGAAACAGAAAGGCATCGAATCAAAACAAAATCAGAAGTTCTGAAGAAGAAGGAGAAGAACATTCCAATTTTGTGGAAATCCTTATCGGCGGGCTTGGAAATTACAGAGCATGGATCCTAGCGCTACTGTACGGATACTCGTTTGGCGTCGAGCTAACGACGGACAACATGATCGCCGGATATTTCTACGAGAGATTCGGCGTGAATCTGGAGGCGGCGGGGACGATCGCGGCGAGTTTCGCGATATCGAACGTTGCGTCGCGACCTGCGGGAGGAATGATTTCGGACGCGCTGGGGAAGAGATTCGGGATGCGAGGAAGACTTTGGGGACTGTGGTTCGTGCAATCAGTGGCTGGGTTATTGTGCGTGTTACTCGGACGAGTCAACTCGCTCTGGGGATCAATCGCCGTCATGTGGGTCTTCTCTTTATTCGTCCAAGCTGCTTCCGGCCTCATATTCGGCGTGGTTCCTTTCGTCTCCACGAGGTTTGTTTATTTTAAAAATTCGGTTCAGTATTTATAGTTCTGCACGGTTCTGCTTTTAGTTTTTTTGGTATTATTTGGTTTGAAGTTTGGACATCGGTTTTAAAACTTCTGTTCGGTTTACCCAAAATTGGTTTACTTTTTGTGTTTTGGTGACAGATCTCTTGGAGTAGTGGGGGGAATGACGGGAAGCGGCGGCACTGTAGGTGCGGTGGTGACGCAACTTCTGTTATTTTCCGGCGATAATGTTCAAAAGCAGAGAAGCATTTCAGTTATGGGTTTGATGACTTTTGTCTTCTCTCTTACTGTTACACTTATATACTTTCCACAGTGGGGTGGGATGTGTTGTGGGCCTTCTTCGTCTTCCGAAACCAAAGATAATTCCCGGCCACTCCTTGTCGACGGCGAAGAAGAAGATGAAAAAATGATTAGTGGATGACTACGTGACGTTTGTTGATTCCGCATTCGACCTACTAGGCGTTTCGCCAAAACAAAAGCATTAAAAGCAATGCCAAAGTAACAACTAGTATATGCATCATACACATTTTCATCATCCAATGCATATAATATACATAAATAAGGAAGATTATGTCTGTATCACTGTGTGTTTTGTAATGTTATACACAACATTGCCACAGAGTCTGTAGTACACAAGCCTATTTTTGTTACGTTTTGTGTAGCACAACTGCAGACTTGTTTACTGCTAAAATTGTTTTAAAGTATAAATGCTATGTATTATGCAGTCGATTTATATACAATGTAGTTGAATTTGTATGTATTATGCAGTCGATTTATATATATGTTTCAACCAAGTTTTACATATGATATAGTTAGGTTTCTATATGTTGTTGTAACTGTATAAATACCGTATACTTGTTGCAGTTTGAGTTTGAGTTTGATACATGTATTTAGTTCGGCCGACAGCAAAATAGCTGGAATTGTCGATAAAAACAAAAATTATGAATAATTTAAAAAGTGTTTAAGATTTTTGTCGGAAGGAGATAAATTGGACCGGGCTTTGCAGTGGAAGTGTTAGCTTTACGAAATAAAAGAGGCCCACCTCACCAGCACTAAATCATTTACACTCACTAGTCACCTGCATCTCTTCCTCACTCTCCAAGTCTCCCCCGTGAAAACTGAAAGGTCATCTTCTTCCACGTGATTTCTCTTTCCCGATCACATTGCTTTTTACTTGTTCCTCTCCCTTCCGCACGACGCCATCTTTCTTGGAGTTTGCTTCTGTTAACCGGCAATCTTCCACTGCTTTTGAAGAAGATTCTTCCATGTTCGATGTGATTGGGGGTTCCAGAGATCGAGAGTTGAATTGCCTCGAAACAGATTGACTTTAACCAGAGGCAAAGACCAGTGAGTGAGAGATAGAGAGAGAGAGAGCAAGAGAGATATTCGACGGTGCGCATACGCTCCAATTGACCATGTAATGTTTGTTTTAAGGATGCGTATGGCGGGAAAATCGACTTGAGCTTGGTTTACTAGGATCCAAATGAAGAAGAAGGCATCGCAGCAGAAGTTGCTGTACAGATGGCAGAGGAAGGTATTCGCCACGTTTCTTTTCTTATTCTGCGTGGGGAGCTTCGTATTTATTCAAGTTCGTTTCATTGGGATCACTGCATCACTTGAGTCTCTGAAGCCTCGTCTCGATCGCAAACCACAGATTGCCTTCATGTTCATTGCGCGGAACCGACTCCCTCTCGAGTTTGTCTGGGATACATTCTTTCAGGTATACACTTCTTCTTCTCTAATTGGGTTTAGAAACACTGTAGTTTGGGTTCTCGTATTTGAGGAACCAGATCAGATTATTTTGCTGTCAGATGTGAAATTCATAGCTGCAGAGAACTGGCGAGACAAGTGTTAGGATTATGGGGATCAAATTAACTGATTCCCTTGAGATTTGGGCATTTATTCTTCCGTTTCCTGATAACATCGGTGTTTTACTGAGCTTAACATTGGAGTTGAAAACTTTTGGACGTTTGTTAAGTTGGAATGTGTAGTCATAGCAATAACTCATTTTTAATGGTGACAATTACCGCTTTTTCTGATTGCTCTTCAAAAAAGTGTTGAAAGCCATGGTGAAGTATCTGAACTTGGTCCATGATAATATGTTCTATTGCAGGGTCATGATAGTAAGTTCTCCATATATGTTCACTCTAGACCTGGATTCGTTCTAAGCGAGGCTACAACTGGATCCAAGTATTTCTTGGATCGGCAAGTTAATGACAGTATACAGGTTGCTGCTATGAGAATTCATCCATTTACCGAGTTATGAACTTTCATTAGTAGCTTTTTTTTAAAAAAGTAGTTTGATTCATTTGCTAATTACAGGTAGACTGGGGAGAAGCAACCATGATTGAAGCAGAACGTGTATTGCTCAGACATGCACTTAGAGATCCATTTAATCACCGCTTTGTTTTTCTTTCTGATAGGTGAGGTTGATTCTGTAAATATCTTTCATATCTGGATTGCAGTTGATGACTTGCCTAACTAAATTTCAATTGTTTGGTTTCTTCTCAGCTGCATACCTCTGTACAGTTTCAGCTACACGTATAACTACATCATGTCAACACCAACTAGCTTCGTTGATAGGTCCGTATAGATAATACCTAACTACATAACTTCATACATCAGCTTGACACCGAAAAGGAAGAAAATGTTTATGTTGGAATCACCAAATAGTTTTCTTTTATTGCAGTTTTGCAGATACAAAAGATAGCCGTTATAATCCTAGAATGAATCCCGTAATTCCTGTTCGTAACTGGAGAAAAGGATCACAGGTGAAGTTCTGAATTTGGACCTCTTATTGTGTAAAACGAATTAATAAAAGAGTACAATTCTATGATTCTTAGCGTGTGCAGTTTTGCTGACATTGCCTCGGTTCTGTTTTCTTTATTCTTTTTTCTCCTCGTAGTGGGTTGTTCTGAATAGGAAACACGCAGAAATTGTGGTGAATGATACCACCGTCTTTCCTATGTTTCAGCAGCATTGCAGGGTAAGTCGTTGAAAGCATCACTTCATTAGCAAACTTGGAAATACTGTTATTGATTGATGACTTATGAGCTGTTCTCTGGTATATACTGTAATAATTGATACGTGCTCTTTATTTGCATTCATTTATTTCAAAAGAAAGATGGTTTATCTGCCAAGCGCGACTTGGAACAAACAATTTTAGGATTGAATATTATTGTGAAAGTTGCTTTGGTTGATGACTGATCACTGTCTACTCTCTCATAAACCTTTTTTTGCATATGATCTTGCAGAGGAAATCACTTCCAGAGTTTTGGCGAGATCGTCCTGTAGTAAGTTGCTTTTCTCTGGTCACTTTGTTAAACACCGCACCATATTAACATGTCATTCAATTCCTGCGCTTCCTAATATGGCACGCCATTAGGGTTTGATCTTTGACCAGGACCCAGGGTGTGTTGTACTAATGCAGTCTTATTGTGTAGCCAGCTGAAGGTTGGAAGGAACACAACTGTATACCTGATGAGCACTACGTTCAGACATTGCTAGCTGTAAGATTAATGTTTGATTCAACTATTGTATAATAGGCATTGTCAAATGTGGTAACGCTTTTTAAATTTTCAGCAAAATGGTGTAAATAGCGAACTCACACGACGGTCACTAACACACTCAGCTTGGGACCTGTCTTCCTCTAAAAGAAACGAACGTCGGGGATGGCATCCTATGACTTACAAGTTTTCCGATGCTACTCCTCATCTTATACAGTCCATTAAGGTACACATCTTATCACTTTTCTGACCGAAAAAGAGCTTGTGCGGTTCAGATTTTTGGTTAGATCATAGATGTCTGCATTCGGTTTTCCAAAAATATCTCGGATTTCAGGAACTTAGGGCCTGTGAAAGATTACTAATGATCTCTAAGGTTTGTTGAAATATCGTTCATTTGGGGACTGAAATGAAACCCAAACTGGGTTAGGTTTGGTTCTGATTTTCAAAAGTTAGTTGAATTATGTCACATTTTAAGACAATTTAGGAACGTTATATTTTTGGTTTAAGTAAGTTCCATAACAGTACATAATCTCCCTTCTTTATTCCTACGGCTTTAACTGTTTTACAAACTTACTCTGACCAAACACATTGATGAACAGGGAATCGACAATATCAACTACGAGACAGAATACCGGAGAGAATGGTGTAGCAGTAAAGGGAAACCATCACCGTGCTTCCTCTTCGCCAGGAAGTTCACTCGTCCCGCCGCTCTCCGCCTCCTCCATGAAGTAACCTTTTTTCACAATCATCTCTTAAACTAAAAAACATCACAAATATTTTGATGAACTCATTGTGGGTTTCTTTCTTCCTCTGTTTCTTTGCAGTCTATTATCTTGTCGAAAAACGAAGAGCATGACAAATGAGTAGATCCTTCACCATTCATAGCATATATTGTATACATAGGTACGCAAAAGATTTCTAATGAGTTATTATGTTTGTTTTTGTTATTTGTAACATTACCATACATAGAAATTTACCATTTGGTGACTGAGTGAAGCCACGGACGTTGATTCAACATAGACGGTAGAGAGAGAGCTCAGCAGGGGTGACCTGAGAACACATGATGAAAAAATAGAAGATTGTAATAATGACGTGGCGTCATTACAACCATTGATTTGCACAGGTGTTCTCATGTCGACCCTGTCGAGATCCTCTACCTTCAAAATATCTTTTCATTTTATCACAATTTGAGTTTCGATTTCCTTCAAAACTGCTGGGACTTCATATATATATTATCTACTTTGCAAGGGATTGGGTAGTACACAATATTACCACACAAAAAATTGTAGTACACGAGCCAACTTTTGTTGTATGCATTTACGTTTTGTGTAGTACAAGAAAAAAAAAACCTCAGACCTATGTACTACTGTCAAATTGATTGAAGGAAGAAAGAGAAACATCATTGTACTTTCACGAAAGTACAATGGCGAGTTTTGTACTAGCAATTCACTTTTTCGGAACTTTCCATAATTGTTCTATCACTTCTATGGATGGTCCTTAATCCCTATATTTAGGGGTTTTCTTGGAACTACTATTTTATTAGATTTAGAAATTCTTGTAAAATCATATGTTTTTCAAACATTAATTTTTAAAAATTTTAAATTATATTTAAAATCATGTATTTTTTAAGCATTAATTTTTAAATTCTATTTAAAATCATGTGTTTTTGGTTCTATCATTTATAAATCTTAATTAAAATCACTTATTCTTCAATTTTATGGATTTGAATATGTATTTATTATTTTGAGTTGGATTTGAAAAAATTCAACTTTCGACAATTTTAAAATCAAACAATTTACAAAAATGTGAGATGGATTTTTAAATGAAGTCTCTTAGTTTCTCCTTTCGTCCCGCATCGGGTATGTTTAAAACAATCACTGGGCCGTTAAGTATACAAGCCTAATGGGCTTCGCCGACTTTTAAATGGGCTTTATAGCTAAGTTTCCAAATGGGCTTTTCCAACACTTTTATATCGATGTTTGACATGCCACAGTTGAAATGCTGAATTAGAAACGCAACGTCTGGCCGATTAGTTATTATTTTTTGTTTCCAAAAAAATCATACAAAATCATGGGAGACCATTATATAATGTAATTTTTTGTTCGATCAAATGGATACAGCTCTGTTCTTAGATAAAGAGATAATGGATCTGATGAACGAGAATAATTCACAAGACGGTGATCATCACAACCACCGTGTCGGCGATGATGGCTTGGAGTCGAAGAAGGAAGCGATCTTCCCTAGCTATGATTTCCAGCCTATTCGCCCTAATGCCTCCGCCGGATTGTCTCACTCCGCTTTAGATCTCGCCGGATCTGTCAATTCTGCGGCGGCTAGGGCTTGGGCTGCGTCTGATTCTGTACCGATATCTACACCTTCTGCAAGAGTAATATTTCTAAACTCACCTATATATTTATGATTTGCGATCGATCTCCTTCGTTTATGTGTCCATTAGTTGATTACGATTGCTATATTTGGCTTAATAGAATCTCGGTTTCTAAAGTTTAGCAGAATTAACTTTGTGATAATCTCTGATCTTGTTATTCGGTACTAATTCATGAAAAAAGTTTGATCTACGTTTATACAATTCTGTAAGAAGTAAAAATAAAAATTTTAAACTGTATTTTTGGAAATGTAAGTAGTTGTGGTTTCCAAGCTTCGCTTTGCTCGACTTGATGAGTTCTTTTCTTCATTATGTAAGCATAAATATTATTTGTTTCTGTTTTTAAAGTTTAAATGCCACCTGATATTTATGTACCACATCCGTCGTGTTATATTGTTTGCTTATCTGTTTCCTTAATCAGGTTGTTTAAACTTGCTATTGAATGCTTGCATGATTAGGATAAAGACAATTATCAAGGTTAAAATTCTCCCTTCTACCTGTTCAGTAGCCTTACTTGTTGCATTTGTTTGTTTTTGCAGAGTTATGGTTCTATGGACTCTCTTCAACCTTCAAAATTGCTCGCTGAGAAGGATCGAGATGCCCCTGACTCAGCGATACTATCTGCGATTGATCGGACAATGAAGACACATGCTGATAACTTGCTACATGTCATGGAAGGTGTCAGTGCGCGTCTAACACAGCTTGAGACCAGAACTCGAAATCTCGAGAACCTGGTAGATGATGTGAAAGTTTCTGTTGGGAATAGTCAAGGAAAAACTGATGGGAAGCTGAGACAGCTTGAAAATATCCTGTTAGAGGTAATTTAACGCTTTTAGGAAACCTAATCGATAGTGATTTGAAATTAAAGTAACCAAATGAATCTGGCGTATTAGACAAACGTTGTTTCTGCCTTTGGAATGCAAAATCTTTTATGCTTCTCGGTGTTCATACTTTTCTATATACCATCTGTTACGCTTCTAGAATACTCAGTAATTTCTTTCTATAATTTGCATTCAGGTGCAAAGCGGTGTTCAATTGATGAAGGACAAACAAGATATAGTTGAAGCGCAGCTTCAGCTTTCAAAGCTTCAGGTATCAAAGATAAACCAGCAGCCCGAGACGCACTCTACACATGTTGAACCCACTGCTCAACCGCCAGCATCACTGCCTCAACCACCAGCTTCTGCTGCAGCTCCCCATTCTCAGTCTCAGCAAGGCCTCCCGCCACCACAATTTATCCAACCGCCCGCTTCACAGCAGAGTCTCCCACCTCCTTCATCACAACTGTCTCAACTTCCCAGCCAGTTTCCTCCTCAACACGAGCCTTATTTCCCTCCGCCTGGTCAGTCCCAGCCGCATCCTGCAAACCAGGCTCCATATCAACCTCCTCTACCTCCTCCAACCCAGTCACTGCATCAATCACCTTACCAGTCACCTCCTCAACAGCCACAATACCCCCAGCAGCCACCTCCTCAACTTCAACAACCATCATCAGGCTACAACCCGGAGGAACCACCTTACCCTCTGCAGTCTTATCCACCAAATCCTCCTCGACAACAACCTCCTGGCTCTGCCCCATCCCAACAATACTACAACGGTCCTCCTACTCCACCATCAATGTACGATGGATCAGGTAGATCCAGTTCAGGTTTTCCTTCCGGCTACTCTCCTGAACCTTACCCGTATACCGGGCCACCTCCTTCACAGTTTGGAAACTCCCCATCGATGAAACCTGATCAAAGTGGAAGCGGATCTAGTGGTTATCCACAGCTCCCAATGGCACGCCCACTCCCACAAGGTTTACCAATGGCTTCAGCAATCAGCAGTGGTGGAAGTGGCGGCTCGGGTTCCCCAAGATCTGGAAGCAGAGTTCCAGTCGATGATGTTATAGACAAAGTGGTTAGCATGGGGTTCCCAAGGGACCAAGTGAGAGGAACAGTGAGAACATTGACCGAGAATGGTCAAGCCGTTGACCTCAACGTTGTTTTAGATAAGCTGATGAATGGAGGAGATATAGGAGCTATGATGCAACAGCAGCAGCAACCACCAAGAACTTGGTTTGGTGGTCGTTAGCTGTGTCTCTAATTGCGGTGTAGCTGACATTGTACAGTCTTATCTCTCATTTGTTCGAACATATCTTTTCTTTACCTTCGTGTTCCATTTGCGACTTCATTATTTTTCCCAAGGCTTTCCCGATGTGTTTGAAACTTACAGCTTCAGACAAATTATAATTTCCTGTGTTTCATTTGTGTATTTGATGACCCTTTGTATTTCGTAAGGCAAAACGACATGAAGTTATTATTGTATAGAATTAAATGACATGATGTTTTCGTCTTTTAAGCCTTTTTCGTAGCTTAACTTTGATCATTTAAACGACGTCGTATAGAGACCCGCCAAACCCCTCTGATTTCTGAGTAAGAGTTCTCTCTCGTTCGCTTGCCTCTTCTTCTCGGATTTTCTCTTGCTCGACTATTGATCCATCTTGGCGATGTCGTTGACGGAGCTAGACGACGGACTCGTACGCAGGATGGCCATCGGTGCTGTTTTCTCTGATTTCGTACGGACTGAGTTTGCTCTGTTGTATACTCCTATGATTTCGTATTACTCCAAATTAACTTTGCCAGAATCCAATTTCCAGGATTAATCCGTTCAGTTTTGTTGTTTGAATTTGCAGGGAGGGAAAATTCATTCGGTGGGTTTCCACAGGACTGATGATCTATTGGTGACATCCAGTGAGGATGATTCACTTCGCCTCTTCGATATCGCCAACGCTAAGTCAGTTTTTTCTCCTTTTTAGGTTTTTACGTAGCCCATCAAGTTCTAGAGAAACTAATTTACTTAAGGAAATCGAGAGAAATCTTTGGATTAGTTGATTTCCTGTGGAGCTAGAACTATTGGTGCAGAAGACTGAAATTCAATTTTTATCTGAAAGCTTGCATCGATTTTTGGTATAACGTAGACAGCTCAAGATTACATACCACAAAAAACATGGCACAGATCGTGTTTGCTTTACTCATCATCCCAGCTCTTTAATTTGCTCTTCTCGATACAATTTGGAGTCCACTGGAGGTGAGTCGTGATTTTCTCAAGCTTGAGGTTGGATAATCAATGATGGTGGATAAGCACTTACCTGATTATTTATTCTTGTAACAGAATCCTTGAGATATCTCTCAATGTATGATAACCGGATTCTACGCTACTTTAAAGGGCATAAAGACAGGTCTGATATAACCTCTGGAATTGGAAATTGGATATATGTTTTAGCTACTTAGACTAATAGATATGCACATCCACGCACTGTTATTTTTGTTTCAGGGTTGTTTCACTTTGTATGTCTCCCATTAATGATAGCTTTATGTCTGGTTCTCTCGACCGAAGTGTCAGACTCTGGGATCTTCGTGTAAATGCCTGCCAGGTTGGTTTCCAGTCCCGGGGTTGTAATGGGAAAAGTGTTTTGTCCTTCATTTCACCTTAATCTTTAACCTTATGAAAATGTTAGAAGCATGTGATGACGTAACATTTAGAACAAGTTTTCTGGATTTAGGCTCTCTTCCTTAATACCCTATCTGTGAATGTATGTAGTTTCATGATTTATGCTTACCCTACTAGTCAATAGGGAATTCTACATCTACGTGGTAGACCTGCAGTTGCATATGACCAACAAGGCCTGGTATTTGCAATTGCAATGGAAGGAGGTGCTGTTAAATTATTTGATTCGCGGTGTTATGATAAGGTTAGCTACTTGCAAACAGCCTTTTACATGAATGCTCTTGAAGTTTTAACTTCTAAACCCAATTGATCTCTTCTGTAGGGGCCCTTTGATACATTTCTGGTGGGTGGGGATACCGCTGAGGTTAATGATATAAAATTCAGCAACGACGGAAAATCTATGCTCCTAACGACTACAAATAACAATATCTATGTTCTTGATGCATATCGTGGAGAGAAGGTATATAACACTTAGTATCTTTCACTTGAAGAAGACAGAACATTAGGTTTAAGCTGGTAAAGCCAGTATGTTAATCTCTTTATTTTGCAGAAATGTGGTTTTAGTTTGGAGCCTTCACAGGGTACATCCATAGAAGCCACCTTCACCCCAGATGGCAAGTATGTTCTGTCAGGTAATGTAATATACACTTGTCCAGATGATGCTGGATTATGTTTACCATGACTCATCTACACAACATCCTAATTTGACCAGCTTAACTCCAAACTATGATACTACTCAACCAAATTAGATAAACTCAAGACCTCACAGTTAATTATTTTTGTTTTTTTTTGGATTCAGGTTCAGGAGATGGAACCTTACATGCGTGGAACATCGAGAACCCATCTGAGGTAAGTGCAGAACTATCGACACTACTTGGACACCAGTTCACTAAAAACATGATGAATAGTTCGGAAAGTTGTAGGTACTATATTTGACTTATGCTTGCCACAGTATCTAAATCCTTACTGGATGGGTTTTGTCTAAAAAGCAGGTGGCGAGGTGGGAGAACAACATAGGAGTAGTGTCATGTCTGAAATGGGCACCTCGTAGAGCCATGTTCGTTGCTGCTTCTACGGTTCTCACTTTCTGGATCCCCAACGACGGTGAACCACCAGCCCCGGCCGATCCTCCTGCCGACCAACAACCTTCTCAGTGACGACATAAATTCATGTTTCCATTGTGACTCGTGTGTTGTGGTTTTAATTGTGACAAGTAGAAAATATAACAGCAGTAGTATTTAAATTAAAAACGTACAAATATATTTTAGATTATTGCTCTGGTGCTGGTTAGTAGTTGCAATTTTTGCTTCCATCAAAAATTATGGATGAGACATACATCAATCATGTATTTAGTTGATTACACATATTTTTTAAATCATTAAAATTAGAAAAACGAGTACACTCATGAACTGAAAAAGAAAGGAGTTGATAAATTTAGTTATTTCGGTTTGATTCGGTTTTGTTTCCACTGACAACGAACTTATTGGTTCAAATCGACGAAAACGAGCCTATTGGGCCTTAAAACCTATGATGGTAATATTAAACCCCTAAATAATAAAAAGTCACTCGGCCTTAAAAAGCCCATAATACCGTCTTCTTGTACCCGAGATAACTCTTTTGTTTTGTCTAAAACCCTAGTTCTTTCTCTCTCTCTCTTTCTTCTCTCCATCTCCATTTCCCTCTCTGGTGGCGTTTCACCATGCCGAAGCATTATAGACCAGCGGTAAGTGTTTCTGTTGGATATTAGCTGTATTGTTCCTAATTTTCGTTGATTGTGAACTTTGTAATCTCTTTTCGATTTTCATGTGTTTGAGAAACTTTTTGAGCTGTTTTTTTCTGAGATATATGTTTGGTTCTGTTTGTCTTTTGCAGGGGAAAAAGAAGGAAGGAAATGCGGCTAGGTATATGACCAGATCGCAAGCACTCAAACATCTCCAAGTTAATTTGAATCTATTCAGGTTAGTCTCTTATTTCTTTATCCTTGACTTTCACTTTTTTTCTCGAATTATTGTTGGGAAAAGCATATGCGTCCACTAGTGATAAATTGTTTATGTTTTTTTATTAATCCTTTGATTTTACCCCATTCTGTGTATTGGAATGAATACATCAATGATGTATCTTACTTTTTTTTCTTTTCAATTAAGTTAACAATCTGTTATCTCTAGTTCCTTTCTGATTTTGTTTCTATAACCATTCATGACTGCTGAACTATATATACCTGTTGGTTTGGGCATTTCAGGAGACTATGTATTGTCAAAGGTATATTTCCTCGAGAACCGAAGAAGAAGGTGAAGGGAAATCATCACACTTACTACCATGTTAAGGACATTTCTTTTCTTCAGCATGAGCCACTTCTTGAGAAGTTCAGGGAAATTAAAACTTACCAGAAGAAGGTAAAAAAAGCAAAGGCCAAGAAAAACGAGGAGCTTGCACGCCTGTTGCTTACTCGACAGCCCACTTACAAGCTAGATAGATTGATTCGTGAAAGGTTAGCCGCAGCCACTTGAATCTATAATTGTGTCTGACCGTCCATGAGTTTAGACTGTGTTCACACTTAATTCTGCTTGTGTTCCAAAACTTTAGGTATCCAACATTCATTGATGCGCTACGCGACTTGGATGACTGTCTTACGATGGTTCATCTTTTTGCGGTGTTACCTGCTTCAGACAGGGAAAAGCTTGAAGTTAAACGAGTCCACAACTGTAGAAGGTCAGAATCTTATATATTTTCATGGACCCTTGTGTCTCTACTTATTAGAAGCTTCTGCTAGTCTAATATCCATAATCTTTTGCGTTTCTTTTCTGGATCAGATTGAGCCATGAATGGCAGGCTTACATTTCACGATGTCATGCATTGCGGAAAGTGTTTGTGTCTGTTAAGGGCATATATTATCAGGTATTGTGTCTCTTTATCTTGAAAGTTTACAATGGAGTTTGTGGAGTATTTCCTGTTAAATGAAACTCTGGTAATTGTCTTGATAGGCTGAACTAGAAGGCCAAAAGATCACTTGGTTGACCCCTCATGCTGTACAACAAGTCTTTACAAATGATGTTGACTTTGGGGTCCTGCTAACCTTCTTGGAATTTTATGAGGTGAGAACTTCTAATCTCGTCTTTTTCCTCTGCCATTTTGCCAACTTAATTACTCATTTTAGTATGAATAATTAGTTTTGAGTCTGGACTTATGCTGACAATATGCGATCACCTTTTGATGCAGACTCTTCTTGCCTTTATTAACTTCAAGCTTTACCATTCTCTGAATGTGAAGTATCCCCCAATCCTTGATTCTCGGTTGGAGGCTTTGGCTGCAGGTATGTTTTCCTCTTTGAAGCAGTGATTAGCTTACTGATGAGATATCTATCTTATGGGAACCATTAGAATATGGGCTCTGTTTCTCTGATTAATATTTGGACATGTCTTGAATGTTACAGATCTCTATGCACTGTCGCGATACATAGATGCTAGCTCCAGAGGCATAGCACTTGAACCTAAAGTTGATGCCTCATCTATCTCACAGTCAAACGAGCGTGAAGAGTCTGAGCTGAGACTTGCACAATTTCAGCACCAGCTGCCTTCTAGTGAGCCTGGGGCATTAATGCATCTTGTTGCAGATAACAACAAAGAAGTTGAAGAGGATGAAGAAACAAGGCAGTGCAAGTCACTTTTTAAGGATCTCAAGTTTTTCTTGAGCCGTGAGGTATGTTACTGATTCTTTCCTTCTAAGCCATTAGACTTCGCTGAATTTTCTTGTAAAATAGTAAAATCATTGGCAAATCAAACTGTCAGGGACAAAAGTCGATTGTTACGAAACGGAATCAGTAATCGATCAAATAGAATAGTAGTATTTCTATAATGTAATTGATCAAGTAATTGTCTATAGTGTTCAAAGATTACTTTATGACAAACTATTTATATGTGACGGCATCATTATAAACGAAATGAAAGAGAGATTCTGACGATAAGTGCTTAGTGGGCACCTAGGACTACTGTTTTACCCTAACCAAAGTTTTAGTGATGATTGTATTGTGCATGCTTTGATTTGATATTTGAAGACCTGGGAGTTGTCTCTTGTTTAATAATTTTGTATTCTTATGTAGGTTCCAAGAGAGTCCCTGCTTTTTGTGCTTCCTGCTTTCGGTGGGAAGGTGTCCTGGGAAGGAGAAGGTGCACCTTTCAAGGAGGATGATGAGAGTATTACACATCATGTACGCCTTTTAGCTTTTTAACGTTGACTATTGTATCCTAAAGTGTAAATTAATAGTTCTCAGTAACATCCATTCTATTTTGTAGATTGTTGATAAGCCAAGCGCAGGTCATATGTATCTGTCAAGGGAATATGTTCAACCACAGTGGATCTATGACTGCGTGAATGCTCGCATAATCTTACCAACTGAGAAGTATATTGTCGGAAGGTAACACATTCATTATTCTTCCCTAATTCTTCTCTTAGTACCATTTTTGTTTAAACTGTTAGCTGTTAAACCTTTTGTTGTATGCTTTTCCTATAAGCAGCATTCCACCGCCACACTTGTCACCATTTGTGGACAATGAAGCAGAAGGATATGTTCCTGATTATGCTGAAACCATCAAAAGGTTACAAGCAGCAGCCAGAAACGAAGTTCTTCCACTGCCAGGTGTTGGGAAAGAGGACCTTGAAGATCCTCAAAACTTACTATATGCTGGTGTTATGAGCCGTGCTGAGGAAGCCGAAGCTGCTAAGAACAAGAAAAAGGTTTGAGTTTGTGCTGAAATATGAACAATTCAAGCTTGCCAGCGATATTGTATGTGGTTGATTAAGTGTTTGTGTTGTCTGTTATATTATATGTAGATGGCGGCGCAGGAGAAGCAATACCATGAGGAACTGAAGATGGAACTGACGGGAAGTAAGGTTGTTGTAGCTCCTGTGGTAGCTGAAGACGAAGAATCAGTTCCTGCTACAACTAATAAGCAAATCGCTGAAGAGACTGCTGATATGCCCACAATGCTCATGTCCCGTAAAAATAGGAATCTCTATACAGCCATGAAGGTACAACCAAATTATTTATTTACCGAGTTCATTCTTTTTGGGTTTTAATTTCTTTACGTCTTTAAAATCTCCTCCTGCTATTGCATTCAATTATTGAAAGAAATAGCAAAGAAGAGCTCTGAGTGTTTGTAACATACTGTTAATTTGGTTATTAATTGCTTTGTGAAATGCTCATCTGCAGAAGGGACAGGAGGTGAGGGAAGAAAGTGTTAGACGGATAGAGAATCGCAAGAGAAAGTTGAATGCTTCTGGTCAATCATAACTTGCTTGCTTTTTCTTAAGTTATGTATCATTAGTCTTTCTCTAAATGTACTTCCAAAGTTTTGATTTTAGTTATCATACGTCAAACTTGATGAATTCTCAAAACAAGCTTACCGCTAGACAAATTCCATGATATTAATTGCTGCATTTTTGTCAGCTTTACAAATATTAACGATTTAACCTTGTTTCGCTATGTTATGTAAGTTGAGAAAGCAATAATAACAAAAAAGTGAGACAAGAATTTTCGTAAAGACAAAGGCGCCGTATAACACAGAAATCGAAATAATTTCACTATTAGAGTACACCTAAAGATATAATGTTACCCTAATGTTATCCACATAATAAATTCTAAATAAAATTTACCTTGACTGGAAATTTCTAGTTCTTTTAATAATAGTAGTGATATTTATGACACGTATACTGCTAGAAGCAAAAGAAGAATTTCGTTAAATTACAATGCCAGAAAAAGAAAAGAAAAAAAGTGCAGTAGTTTTAGGCTTTTTGCATTGTGAATTATATACTGGGCTTTGTTAAAGCCCACGATCTTTAATAAAACATGATCTATTAGACCGCGTGTAATGTTAATAGAAAACCCACTCGCACAGGTAGCGCGTATAGCGAGTGTAGTAAAAATGTGTAGTCTATAACCCACGGAAAACGATGATTTTAGCCAAAACATATTTTTTAATAAGAGTTGGGCGCGTGAAACAATTCCTTTGTAGTTTGTACGCATCTTTATATTTCTACTTTTTAATGAAAAGTCATCAAACATCATATATTATATACTGAAAACTCATAGTTTTTTTTTTGTTAAAGAAAACTCAGTCTTTTTAATGTATTTATAGATTGTTTGATAACAATTTTGGTTGAATTTATATAATTTAAAGAAGGCTAAATGTTGACCCATAAAACAAAATTCCATACTTCTAACCGAAGAAAATTGAAGCACTTTTATCTTCCACCAATGGGGAAAGGAACTTGATCATATTCTCAAATGACCACATTAATACAAAAAAAATATTTGGTTTTTCATAAAATAAGTTTGCTTTTATAAATAACTAAAATATTTATTAAAAATATAACATTTTGTCACGTGGTGGTCATTATTTTTGCAATTTATAAACTCAAATATTTGAATTGTTTCATATCATGTTAGATTAAATAATTTATTATGTGTAACTTACCACCATGTTCAAACAAAATCTAGTTAATCGAATTATTATAACAAGACAAATAGAAAAAGGTCAACTTTAATTAGAAACAAAATTTTCCAGAAAAACAAAATCTAACCAGTCATTACTTAAATATTATCTCTTGGGATCAATGACACTGGATAATGCAGATATTATGCTTACATTGCTTCTACATGAGGAAAGCTAAAGATTCAATCTTAAAGAATCAACATTGAATTGATCATGCAATCAAGAACAACATATTCACTTAGATACTTACTTTCACTTTGGGTTTTAAGATCTTGTAGAAATAAACTTATGTAATATAAAGAGATAAAGAAAAGAAATAATTAAATAAAATGTATAGTAAAAAAAAGCATAAGTTGAGTTTGCTTCAACATGAAACAATGGATGCCCAAAAAAAAAGCCTAACATTGCTTGTTAGAGCAACCAAATACTAACCAAATTTTCTATGTTTTTTTTCTTTCTATTATATTTAACTTCACCAACCGCCACAACACCTTCCTTCACTCTTCTTCCAAGTGAAGTTATCAACCAAAATTACAGAGAGGAAGAAGAGTGTTGCAATGGAAGAGATTGTGGTTGAGAGTCTTCTTAGGGGTAACAGAGATGCTCAAATTGAAGCAGCTATTGAGTTGAGTAATCTAAGCAAGAAGCAAAGACAAAAAATGTCAGAAAGAGAGATCATTTCTCCTTTACTCTCAATGTTACAATCTCAAGACTGTTTCACAACAGAAGTTGCTCTATCTGCATTACTCAGCCTTGCCTTTGGTAGTGAAAGGTTTGTGTTTCTATCTGTGTTAAACTCTATTCATATGCTTGTGTTGTGTGGTATTAGCAGAAAGTAATAATCATCCGGTTTGCTGCTGAATTCACAGGAACAAAGTTCGAATTGTGAAATCTGGTGCAGTACCAATGTTGCTAGAGATCCTTCAGTCTGAAACGAAGATGGTAATACTAGAATTAGCCATGGCATTTCTTCTGATTCTCTCTTCCTGTAACAAAAACAAGATTAAGATGGCATCAACCAGATTGATTCAGCTTTTAGTAGGACTCATTGGACTCGATACACTTACAATTCAAGCCAAGCTTGATGGCATATCAACACTACAAAACCTATCTACTCTCAATCAGATTGTTCCTCTGGTTATAGCTTCTGAAGCACCATATGCTTTGCTTCAAGTCATCAACTCTTATGAAAAATCTTCTGAATTGGCTGAAAAGGCAGCAGCTTTACTCGAAAGCATAATTTCTCATTCACCAGAATCAATTACCAGCATCAATGGAGCAATTGGGGTTCTAGTGGAAGCCATTGAAGAAGGATCAGCTCAGTGTAAAGAGCACGCAGTAGGAATATTACTTGGTGTATGCAACAATGACAGAGAGACAAACAGAGGAATGATACTGAGAGAAGGAGTAATGCCTGGATTGCTTCAGGTGAGTGTAGATGGAACAAGAAGAGGTAAAGAAATGGCTAGAGAGCTGTTGCTACTATTAAGGGACTGCTCTGGTTATGTCATCAGAAACAAACAGTCAAAGATTGAGATTGTTGAGCAGATAATGCGAGAGATTGATCAAGAAGGTGAGCGAATACCTGGAACTATGTTGAAGCTTGTGGAAGAGATGATTTCAAAACTCAGCACATAGTCTTGGTTGAGTTTAAGGTCTTGTATATATCAATCAAATCATGTATTGTTGAGTCTTCTTCTTAGGAATAATTATCACATTCTCATTGGTTTTTGATCATCGTCGCGCTTTTCACTGTTGAAAAATTACCAGCAGCCGACATGAAAACGGCGTCGCTTAGTTGAACGAACTCTTGCTAATTTAATTTTCAAGCCCATTGGGCTAATATATACGAAGAATTAGTGAAACAATCGACCCAATTCAAGTTACAAAAGGCAATAAACCTTTGATTGCTTTTGATTTAATTATCTTATCTAAAATAAAGAAAGGAATGCATTTTCTTGCTCCCACCACCATTGTTTGCATTGGACTTAGCATCATCTTGATTAACATAATTAATAATTACTGTTCTTTAATTATATTCGATGTTAACGTAATGTAGCGTAAATCAAAGGCCAATACATTTTTACCATTAATTGGCACTGAAAATAAAAACAAGAACGAGATCCATTGCATGCAATGCAATACGACACCTAAAGTTTTGATATAAACATGTTTTTTTCTTTCTGGTTAGGCTAAAATTTGATTTCAAAATTGGAACTTGTATAATCAATTAATCATAATGGGACGTAAAACTAAAAGCTAAATAGTTTCCTTATCTTGACTGTTGGAATCGAATATTAACGTCACAAAAAGGAAACGAATAACATTTCTTTTTCTTTGGTTTATATAATTTCACAATCAATCGTCACATTAAGATCACTGAATATTGTGTTTGTGTGTATGTTATTCAATCTGAAACATTTATTTTAAAAATTAATACTTTTGCTAGCAAATGGACACGTGGCAGTATCGGCGCTTATGCTGAATTGCTGATGCAGAGAACAACTACAAATACGCATAGACCTGCTTCTTCTTCTTCTTCTTCTTCAAGCTCTCCACTCAAACCCGAATCTCTGTCTCAGAATCAAAGCCATTGTCGATCATTCAAGGTTAGCTTTTTCGACTGCATCACCGTTCTCTCTCCATTTCTATATCCCCTACCATCTTCTCTCTCTCTGCGTCGTAGTTCCGTGGTGGTTGCTGAAATTTCAGCTGATCACGACTTCCTTTTCGTTTTTACGACCTTGCAATCCGTAGAAATATTCCAATATCTATCAGATTTTAGATTCATCAATCTTTTCTCGATATCCCCACTTATTTTGCGGATATGATATTTCTCGTTTTGCTTTCAATTTTTCAATCTTGATTTTGGTTTCGTAAAGAAGCATTAAAGGGTCAGAGTTATTCAAATGCATGCATCTGAATATGTTTTTGGGTGTAGCTGGAGTGGAAGAAAGGGAAAGTGAACCCATTCGTGAGGGGAATAAGATCGAGGTTAAGGCCAAAATCGATGCCTTTGAATGTAGTCAACGATCGCGATGGTTCCTCCCGGATTATTTTGACCGACCCAGGTGGATCATCTGCTGAGGTTTGACTCTTTCCTCCCTTCTCTTCTTCTATTTTCTTACCCTTATTTTGATGTTTTCTAAATAAAAAAGAGATTTTTATCACAGCTACATGGTGTTCAGAGAGGATTCTGTTGATGATCTTTCAGTGATTATTCCTTTAATGTACTAATTTTCTCGAATCTGGGTTTGAGAAATTTTCTTAAAGGTTGTATTTTTTTACTCTATTTGGCAACAAATTGTTTCAGGTGCTTCTGTATGGAGGCCAAGTGGTTTCCTGGAGAAATGAAAGGAGAGAGCAGTTGCTTTATATGAGCAGCAAGGTAAACTTTGATCTGCTGATAGATATGAATGAAGATGATTCTATTATTCTTCTTAACCAGCTTTTTCTCACCATCCATCAAATAATTGTTAATTGTGCTTTTAGAGTAGAAGAATTGAGTTAATGAATATGCAAATGCTGCCTCATTGAAGATGTTTTTAACTTCAGTAAACAATGTTTTGTATCCACTATGCTTCATTAGGCCCAATTCAAGCCACCCAAGGCGATCAGGGGAGGGTTACCTGTCTGCTTTCCACAGGTTAGATATCATTTTATGATACACTGACTTATGCTTTCTTCATCTTTTTATGCTGCAACTAAACCATGTTTTTTGGTCTTTGAAGTTTGGGAATTTCGGTGCTCTTGAGCGACATGGATTTGCTCGGAACAGGTTCTGGTCATTTGATAATGATCCTTCACCTCTGCCTCCGGCTAACCAGCAATCTACTGTTGATTTAGTATATAAGTCTACTGAGGATGATTTGAAGATATGGCCTCATAGGTGTGTACAGTTGATATCTCTGTTGGTCAAATCATCATTTCTTGGCTTAATTTTTCTGTGACTAATTTGTTGCAGCTTTGAACTTCGTGTTCGCATATCTATCAGTCCTGGAAAACTTACTACAATCCCGCGTGTTAGGAACACTGACCCAAAAGCATTCTCCTTTATGATTGCACTTCGTAACTATTTATATGTATCTGACATAAGGTATGTGGCCTTTCCTCTGTTTATGTGTGCGCTCATCTAATATTATCTCATTGTTTCAAGCTATTGTTGTTGCCTCGTGTTGCTTCTTACCCTCTCTCTAATCGAAGTTTCCTTCAGAAGATGCTTCATAGATTTTTTTATTTTCTAAACAACTATTGTCTAAGTAACATCATTTGACATCTAATTTGCAGTGAAGTTCGGGTAGAGGGATTAGAGACACTTGACTATCTGGACAACTTGATGCGTAAGGAAAGATTCACAGAGCAGGCAGATGCAATAACCTTTGACTGCGAGGTAATGTGACGAACACACATGCCTGTCGTTTTCTGCTTAGATTTCTCTCCACAAACAGAATCTAATCCATCGTCAGTAAAACATGTAGATTGATAGAGTGTACTTGAACACTCCAACAAAGATAGCCATTATAGATCATGAGAAAAAGAGAACTATAGAGTTGCGAAAGGAAGGCATGCCAAATGCAGGTGCGTAAGAATCTCTTTAACGTATAGCATGATTCAATGTGAAGTTTGTGTCTAACGGAGTTTATGGTATGTTTGGTATGAGCAGTAGTGTGGAACCCTTGGGACAAGAAGGCCAAGAGTATTGCAGATATGGGAGATGAGGATTACACAACAATGCTTTGTGTAGATTCTGGTGCTATAGAAACCCCAATTGTGTTGAAACCACGTGAAGAGTGGAAAGGGAGACAAGAACTATCTATTGTCTCATCAAGCTACTGCAGTGGTCAGCTTGATCCACGTAAGGTTCTTTACGGCGATCACTAATATCATAATTACATATCTATATGATGAATTCATACTTGGAAACGTCACCAATCTTATGATTCCAATCGTCTTCAATTGATCCCCAAACAAATCTGATTTGATATGATTGGTTTGGAGCTATGGCTCTTTATGACTTTGTAAACTGACAGAGAAAGATAAGGCAAATGTAGTATTTTGTAATGTTGCCTTCAGNNACTCAGCGATGTGTATGGTTTTATCTTTAATAAAGACGATTAATCAATATGAGCCTGTTTGACAAAAAAAAAAAAAAATCAATATGAGCCTCAAGAAGAAGGCTCGTAGGTTCTTGATTAATCAAAATGGGCCTAAAGAAGAACGCTAGTGGATTCTTATTCTTTCAAAAAAGCCCAAGTCATATATTAAATGCGGTTAAAAAGTTAATCGCCGTTGCCGGGGATCGAACCCGGGTCACCCGCGTGACAGGCGGGAATACTTACCACTATACTACAACGACTCTTTGATAGTCTTCGTATATTCAAAAATAAAACATTTATATTTTGTATAGACTGTATTATCACGTATTATTTGTTGTGTTATATACTTTTAGATTATTTCGACCTTAAATACAATAATTTCAATATTGTTTTACAAACTTATTGCGCTAAATAATTAATCAGTTTGTAGAAATTAATATAATGGAAAAGGTTAAATTGATATAATAACAATCTGTAGAAATTTTCACACCCCCAATTTTTAGATGCAGTGATTAATTGGAAATAGTGTCGGGAGATATATTTGGTTTTATGTAAGTCCGGTTCAAAGAGTCACGGTCATTTCTTGAATTAACTATTTTTATAATACTGAGTGGAGAACAACAAAAGGAGTAAAAACTATATAGATTAAATGTGAATCATCTAAGTTTTTGGCTTGGTGATCAAGGTAGAAGTATGTCCCTACATAAAAACACTTATTTACGAGTTTTCATCAAGCTCGATTCCCGAAGCTCGACACTGCTTCGGAACCAAAAAGAAACTTACAAATCTCAGGTTTGTACCCGAACCAAACACTCGAGTCAAGCTAAGTCAACACTTAGATACATTCTCCGAACCTAAAGTTTTCTCCGAGCCTAAGCTTTGTTAATTGTGTTCTTGAGAAGCTTTCCTCGAAGCATGGATTCGGAAGTAAACGAAGCTCTGGTTCCCGCTCATCAACACACGTATATACTTCTTCTTCTCTCTCTCTCTCCAAAGTCTTAGCCTTTCTTCTTTGCTTAGCTTCGTGGAGAACCTTTAATTTCTCTCTCTTTCTTCGTCTTTCTTCTTGTCTTGTTAGGTCATGGAGAGGTAAGCGTGAAAATCATAAACCCAGAGTCAAGATCTGTTTATATCCCAGATTTTGTTGATATGGTTACATGCAAACCCGATGCCGATTCCAACGAATCTATACGTTTTTTTCTACTTTGTTGTAGTTGCTAAAACCCAGAAAGGTCTCATCGTTGTTCTAAAGCCTCCAAAAGATTTGAGATTTTTATATCCTGGGTTATGGATAAATGTGGTGTTTTTGTTAAATTCATGAATAAGGATGTTTAAGCTTATAAGCCAAGTTTTTCTAAGCTACTATAGTAGGAACCAAAATCTATATAAGTTACCATTTAAGGTATTTAGAAACTAAAAATCCATTTAAAAGGTATTGCTATTTATAGCCAAACAATCTAAAGAAACTTTGAGTGTGTCTTGAAACCGTTGTCTGTTTAATTTCGACAAGAAATGCTTGAAATTAGTACCATAACATGTTTCTCCATCTTCTTGAACTTTCTATGGCTTTACTCTTGTCACTAAATCTGTAGAAACTCTACACAGGGTTTGGATTATGGATGGTCCATGGATTGCGAGGAATATAAAGAATGCCTCTGTGTCTTCAACTCTGCAGATTAAAGACTGTGAAGCGTATATTGACTGCCCTAACTGCTCTTACTCCATCGACAACAGCAATGTGAAGAACAATGTACAAGACTTATAACTCAAACCTTATGGCCATGTATAATGTGAATACTGAGTTGAGTTTTTCTTGGTTTTGGTTTGTTAGGTACTGACTCCATGGCCAGGCCTTCCTAAAGGTGTGAAATTCGAGCCAACCGATGAGGAAGTGATCGAGCATTTGGAAGCTAAGTGTGGCATTAATGGCTTAAAATCACATAGTCTTATTCAAGAATTTATCTGTTCAGTCACTCAAGATGTTGGTATCAATTATACTCACCCTCAAAACCTTCCAGGTAATCAATTAGTCATGAAAACGTTTCAAGTTGTTTATTCAGTAATCAATCACTCATTAAAACGTTTGTAGGTGTGAATAAGGATGGAATTAGTGTCTTCTTCTTTAACAAGACGGCTCAAGCATATCAGAATGGGCAAAGAAAGAGGAGAAGGATAACACCAACTTGTCCAACGGATGAATCCGTTCGCTGGCACAAGACTGGTCGAACTAAACCGGTGATGCTCAACGGAGTCCAGAGAGGCTCCAAGAAGATCATGGTGCTCTATAAGAGTGCAAGAGACAGATTAAAACCTGAGAAATCTAACTGGGTTCTGCACCAGTACCACCTAGGAACTGAGGAAAACGAGATTGGAGAATTTGTTGTTTCTAAGATCACATATCAGCAACAAAAGCAATGGGAGAAAACTGCCGATGCGAGTGAGAATTTTGGAGTTCGAGATGGCCCAAGAACGCCGAATACTACTACTCCTGCACAATCTACAACTGTCGTCTCTGTTTCTGAGGATGAAATAGCTTATGATGGTACAAGGATGGTTCATGATCCATTTGTTCAGGTTAGATCTCTTCTGCTTCTCTACAAGTATCGTTAACGTTTTTGTTGGATTATAGTTTATGCTTTCCGAAACCAGGGACTGGAGATCATTCCAGAAGCCTCCTTGGGTTCCAAAGTGGACAAAAGAGCTCAAGTAACGGAGGATTTGAGTGTTACTGAAGATAACTTGGAATGCAAGAAAATAGAAACTTCGTCGTCTCTTGTGGAGAAGAGCCCTAATTTGGAGACTGAAGATTTAGGGAGTCTACCTGATTTTCTTTCCGTGAGAACTTAAAACACAAACACTTTTATAGATAGAATATCATTGAGAAACTTAAAACTAAGATCTTTTGTGGGATATTGCAGTTTGCTTCTGAGGACAGCTTATGGAATTGGCAGGAATGGTTTTGAAGCGTACAAGTACAAGAATTTGTGTGTTTCTCGACAAAAGGATCTAAAAAGAAAGGGCAAAAGCAGAGATTTGTATAGAATGTCTTTCTGTGTTTTTCAATTTACCCTTGGAATCTCATTTGTTCTTCTGACAATTCATTCCATTTCCGAGCTTTGGTTGTTGTTGTTGCTGTTTACTATAGCCGTTATATTACGTTTGTAGACAAAACAGTTTCGATGGTTTCAGTGAAAATGATGATGGTTTCGTATGGTTTCTCCTTTGTTAATCAAATAACTTCAATAAAATTGGAAACCATAACCAAAACGACACCTCTACCGAAGGAACCGTAAAGATTACCCAGAAGAAAACTAAGACAAATTCGTAATTTAAAACGAAAAATAATAATAATCAAAGATTACAAAGAATCTCAGGATAATGTAAAGAAATCACTAAATTGTACAGACTAAAAAATAAGCAAGAGTAAGAAAAGAGTTTGAAACGAGATCGACAGATAAAGATAGAGAGAGACTATTCCAGCAAAACTTCCCAAAACCTGGGAACACTTTGGACCATGGTCAGTATAATTATAAGCAGACAAGGTTATATACCCTCACGTGAGATATGCTGTAACCAGATAAGAATCCAGTTATCAGATCACTCTCCCTGAGTCCCAAGAAACTGTATCCTCCATCCTCTACTGATAAGCCGTTTCCCACCAAATCATCTAATGACTAACAAAGACTGATAAGTACAATCTCTTATCAGCCACTTTCCCTTACGCAGTTCCCAGGTAATAAGTACTTGTAACTCTCAGCTTTTTCGATCAGATGAGCTGGAAGATGAACAGCAGAATAAGACCGCGGGATTGGACCTAGTTTCCCAATGATTTCTCTGAATGTATACTCTTCAGGAAGCATATCGAATAGATCAGTTCCTCTACATATCACATCCTGGATTCTTTTAGGATTGAGGTAATGAGAGAATCTGACACGGTCGTTGTGGCTGTATGCTTTCATCTTGAATATAAACTCGCTGATGTGTCTGAAACAGAAACTGCAATGCCAACCTGAATCTGCTAAAAGAGTGTTGCCTTGTCTGAAATGAGCATATCGTGTTTTCCCGGGCTTGTATTGATGAATAGAAGCTCTCCAGCTTTTGTTGTCAACGAAATACTCAAATGAGTATAAGTAATTTTTCAACTGAAGATGAAGAACCGGAGGATAACCATCACACCATCTAAGCAGATTGATGGTATGAGCGCTTGGAATCTCATCAACATCAGACATTATCAACAGATCGTCTTCTTCTATACCCGCAAGCTTGATCAGCTGATCCAATGCAATCCTCTGGTACGCTTCTTCCACAAACGGGTTTTCACCTTTCTTGAATCTTCCTCCGATGTTTCCATAAGTCAGTCTTGGCTCAACAAACTTGAACTCATCCCGGTTTCCAGCAAAAACCAGCGGTTTAGGCAAGCCGGTAAAAGTTGAGTTTGATTCAAGAACCACAAATTGAGTTATGTAAGGATAAAGTTCTTTCCACCGGATGGTGAGCATATCAACTTCGTTGCTGAACAACACAGCATCAAAGACTCTTCTTGGGGATTCGCGTTGTTTCCAGCCATGAAGACTGCAGAGCGTTTCCATGGAGGCGTTCTCATGGTAGTAATGGGGTAACGTTTCAAACGGCTTTGGTGGTGATTCCCAAAGAGGTCTCAAGAAATATGTAAGCTTCTGACCGTGCAAATAGACTCCTAAGATGAAAATAGGCACAATGGTGAAGAAGAAGATATATGTCTTGAAATCAAGTCCCCGTAAAACACATCTAACCCTTGAGAAGGCCTTGGCTGTTCGAGAACCATCCTGCAAACATAAACCAACCCCGGATAAGTACTCAGAAGTTTCACATTAAAATCAGAGGATCAAACAATGATGTATCAAAGATTATATCCACAACAGATAAAAAAGTCTCTTCAGAACCCAAAATTCTATAAGATCACAAATTAGAATCAAATTCCAGAAAACAACATAGCAGGATTCATCTAAAGCTAAGAGAATTGTACAGTGTGCACACAGAGAATCAACCAAACCCTAAAACAAATTATCATCAAAATCTTCCATTATCCGTAACCAATATGTTTTGGGATTAACAAGAAGCAACAAAACCAAAAGTTGTTCATGAAATTTGGGAGACAAAGAGTCACTTTCAACATTCGCTTCAAATTCTCTACATGTTTCAGTTATAGAACACAATCGAGACATCAATCAATCAATCAGTCACCCTCTCGATTCTTAAATCCCGACAATTACATAAGAACAAGAAACTGAAGCCCTATGACAAGTACCATATTGTCAGAATCAGAAAAACAAAACCACATTACAACCAATTCTCATCCAATTTCAAGGAAACCAATTGGTATCAGAATCTCGAAATCCTTAATGCCAAACAAGGCAACGAACAAAAACCAAAACCGAATTATTACGAAATCGATTAGAAATCAAAGCAAAGTTGCGAAAACCAAACAAAGATTAGGAGTCAGAACTCACCTGTCCACATACACCTTCGCATATATCGTCTGTTTTCTTAGAACAATAGTATCCATCGGACATGATTTAACCCAGAAGGAAAAGAAGAATTTTCTCGGAAAATTGTATGCGAACAATCGAACTCCGAGAATCGAAGCCCGATAAAAATTTAAATATATGAGAAACTGGAACAATAATTATTAATAAGAAAAAACAGAGAAGTGAAGGAGAAAAAATATCCGAGAAAATCTCTCTTAATCTAATCTTCTCCGCTTAGGAAAACTGTAACGCCAATTATAGCCGTTTGATGCTTTTGGCTTATATCTCTATATATATATTCCCAAAACTGCTGGAATTAATTAATTTTATTGGCAGTTTATTGGCGAAAAAATTATTATTATTAAAAAAGAATATAGGTATATACTTTAGGCTTACGGGAATTATTATTAAAGAAAAATAATAATAATAATTCACCCTAGGATGTTACTATAAGCGGGTCTGGATATTGATCCTCGGTTAATATTCTTTTTACTATGCTGACCTGTCAATGAAGCTTTTTTGGTCATACATAGTTAATACAAATTAAATTAAACCCTAAAAGCAATGTATATATATATTTACAAATTGGATATAGCCATTTTGGCTAATTGTATATATTTGGGAGATTATATTTTCAAGGTTATAAAAAGAATTTTTTTTCAGATTCTGTTTAAAATATTTTATTATTTTCTAACCTTTTCACAATTTTTCAGTTGTGGTAATAGTATAGATTAAAGAAATAAATTGTTTTTTTTTTGGTCAAAAAAGAAATAAATTATTACATACAACTGTACGTATGGTCAATACTTAATACGAACGTAAATATTAAGGTGATAAGTTCGGGCATTTACATAAATTTAAAAAATATATATATCTAAACTATCACG
>WJSH01008042.1:2990-18170 GCA_009757365.2 Lepidium campestre | reverse complement strand
GAAGTTTGCTTGTAGACGCAAAATCAGATTCTGACCAAGAACAAGACAAACGATGATCAAACAAGATTCAAAAGAAAGTTCTTAAGTTTTTAGAAAGGTGTTTGATGATTTTTATTCATGAATTTCGTCCTTAATATAAAGAGAAGAAGGCTGTACATGATCTTGGTGTCATAAATTTCACCAAGAGGACTATGTATAAGTGTTGTGAGCAAGCCTCATTAAAAACCTTGTTTGAAAAACCCAATGGCACAAAACCAAACCGAGGAAAAGAGCGCGAGTCACAACACCTCTCTTGATGAATGTCTAGGTAGCTTGTATCACAACCAATGTGGTTGGATTAGCATACACTAGACTGACCTGGATAGTGTAGAGAAGTTGATGAAGTGCTTGATGAAATTTGGCTTGTCTTGATTTAGTCATTGGACCAAGTGATACGCTCAAGTCTTCGTTCCTTGTTTCCTCACGTTCAAGTTGTTCCCTGGTTCTTTCTTCAGCTTCATCTTCCTCCGGTTCAAGCTCCTCCATCTCTTCAGTTCCATTGCTGGCCAAGATCATATCACACGGGGACAATGGATCAACAATGCCAGCGGTTCATATTCATAAAAATGAGCAACCAAATTCAAGAACTTAAAGGGGAACAAGATTACTCTTGGATGGTTACTGACATTACTTGGTGGAAACATTGCCACAGGTGTCAAACTGGAGGACCAAATCGCCGTTGGAAAAAGGCTCATCCTTGTGGGAAATGCAGGGACTACGCGTTCACAAGGAGACTCAGCTTATGAAGCAAACCTCGAGGTCCGGATTAGAGAAACTGATTTACCAATAGACCAAAACCAACACAATCTGGACTGTCTCTAACTAAGTCGGAAGATAATGATCTAACCTTCACAGCCAATCTCCGATCTGAAGTCTCTGTCGGAAGACAAACAAAGGTAGCAGATTTTCCAAGTCTTGACACTAAGAAGAATGGACGTTTCACAGTCAGAACTAGCAGCTCAGATCAGTTGCAGATTGCTCTCATGATCATTCTTCCTTTTGCCATGTCCATCTACAAGAAGATTATTCGATCAGAAGAGAACTAAGAAGCATCTTTTAGGATTTAGGGTATTTTAACCTTCTCTTGCTGTTCCTCGTATCATCAAGAAATTCTTTCTGAATATATCTACTTGACAAAATTCGATACCTGTGATTGAAATTATCATCAAAGTCTTGGGCTTTTCTTTTTTTTTTTGTCTAAAAGGTTTCGTTTTTTATTTTTCAATTTTGTTTCTATTACATATTTGTATAAATAGCTCGCTCGTCAAAGAGATAGAGAAGAAGCCCAAATAATTTAAATAATGGACGATGAAGCAGAGAATTTGAAAGCAGCGTTTGGAGATTCGTCAGATGATGAAGATCTCGTAGATCGACCGGAAAACGAAGCCTTAGGAATCGAAGATTCGATGGTATGGGAGCGAGTGAAGGAGATCAATGGTTTATGGCTCTGTAAAAACTTTCTCTCTATATCTCATCAGTCAGATTTACTCTCCGCCATTCTTAACGGTACCCTTCGCTCTTCTTTGGTTGCATATTCAAAGGTTGCTGCTTTCCAATTGTTTTGCTAAATTTTGTTCATTGTGAAATTTCTGCAGAAGGTTGGTTCGTTGAAGAAACTATTAACCAGGTACTAAACCCTGATAATCTAAAACCCAAAATTTCATTTCTCTTCTTCCCCAAAGATCTAATTCTTCTTTCCTTGGATTGGAGGCGATTTAAGTAACTTATCCTTTTTAGCTCTAAACTATTTTAGAAATCGTATCGTGTGCTGATTTTGTTTCCTCTTGAATTGAGTCTGTACTGTTGCAGCGAAATCGCCTGTATTCCATTCCTTTTTTTTTCCACCTTCTGGATTTTGTTTAATTCTATTGTTTTCTTATCAATTTTGGCAACAAATACAGTTCACAAAGAATCCAAATTCTTGGTTTTTCGATGTGATCCTTCTTGGTATTAAGTTTGAGATGATACGATAGATAAAACTAAAGCTTCTGTCTTTTTCCGGGTTTGTTTTTTGAAGGCGATGAGATTTGGTGATCTTCCTTCATGGGCAACGAAAGTGTGTGATGTTATACGGGAGACTGTAGAATCTGTTGATCTTCCAGTGTTGCCTGCTGATTTGCTGTGGAGAGAACCACTTTTTGACCAGCTCATTGTCAATTTATACCAACCAGGTGAGGTGCGGTACTTTACCTCTGCTCTTAGCATTTCTATGTAAACATTTTCACTCTTCTTTTAGTATAAGAACCACTAGAGTAACAGCTTACTATGTTTTGTTGAAAGATTAGAGTTAAATAGTTTAAGAGAGTTTCAATATGAGTGAAAAAGCTAAAAGAACCAAAAGCTAAACAGTCTCACTCTTGTTTTAGTATAAGAACCACTAGACTAACAGCTTGCTATGGTTGCTTGAAGGATTAGAATTAAAAAGTTTTAAGAGTGTTTCAATATGAGTGAAAGAAAGCTGATAAACAGTCTTAGACAGACCATCAAATCAAGATAAAATCTGGACGATAGTGCAAAAGCTAGAAGAACCAAAAGAGTAGCTTGTTAAGGTTTCTTGGAGCATTTCAAGTAGATAATTTAGGAGAGTTTGTTCATTGGGTGAAAGCAGATAACTAGTCATTGTATTCTTCCAGACATTAGATTTAATGACAATGCAACAATCTCTTACAACAGGGGATTTGTGCACATGTTGATCTGCTGCGTTTTGAAGATGGAATAGCCATTGTCTCTCTGGAGTCCCCTTGTGTGATGCGGTTCAGTCCCACAGAAAAGCATGAAAATGAAGATGAAAATGTAGATGTTTTGTTAAGTCCAGGATCTCTTGTTCTCATGTCTGGAAATGCTCGGTATCGTTGGAAACACGAGATCAATAGAAAGCAGAGTGGGTTTCAAGTATGGGAAGGAAAAGAAATTGATCAGAAACGAAGAATCTCCATTACCTTGAGAAAGCTATGTCAAGCTTAAGCCTGTGTTAAAGCTGTTTTTCATCATTATTTAGACGACACATTTTTGTAAATGTGACTAATTGATAAGAACTTGTATTATTGTTTGATTAGATGATCCTCACATCTTACATAAGTGTAGTATTATTGTTATAAGTAATATTTTTAATATCTTTTCATATAAACCATATGTGTTTATGATTTTATTTAATCTTTTCATATAATTTGTTTTATAATAAACGATTATTACTAATTTATGGTGATATGTAAAATATCAAATTGAAGAAGAGCTTACTATATGGTTTTTTCAACAACTGTAATAACTAACTTTTTTTCTTTTGGATTTGAATTTCTATTTTTAGTGAATTCGTTTATATTTTATTTTACAAGGGTAATAAGAATTTCAACAGTCATATTGCATATACAAAAATTCTTTTTCTTTCTCCTGTCGTTTTCTAGTTATGTATATAAACAAAAATGTATTTTTTGGCAATTAGATTAAATAAAAAAAGAATAAGAGAAAAAATTGAAGAAAAGATATAACAACTGCATTCATGTATAAAATATAACGATATGTAAAATTAAATACAAAATCTAAACTTTTGTTATATACCAAAATCAAAATTTATTTTTAAAAAACAAAGATAATAAATTCCAAAAGCCATTTGGTAACCTAGTAACCTCTAATTAGTAAATTAACGAACTTGAATAAGTTGAAAATCTTTTGCTATTTATGTTCCTTTTTCTTTTCAACTAGTTTTCTATATATATTATATAAAAAAAGACAAGACTATAATGTGTTTTTTCCAAAACAAAACTACAATGGAAAATGAAATGTTGACTTTTCAACGCTGTTAGATTTTCAGATTTTCAACATCAACGGTCAAGATCACTGATCACAAATCACACACTCTAATATCTCGCCACGTTTCAAAGACACTACTAACATAGCACTACCACCGACAATTAAGTGAAATCGGACAATCTTAACTGTCATGTCTAAAAACACAGAATCTCTCTTCTAGTAGTAACTTTGATAAATTACGGTCTTGTTATCAAAATTATTCGAATCTTTATAGAAATCTCTTCTATAATGGAAACTCAGATCTTCTCTTAAAAACTTTCCACACACAGATCTTACAGCAATCTATCTTCTTTTAAGAAATAAAGAAGAAAGCTTTGGAGAAAAATGATTGAGAGGTGTTTAGGAGTTTACCGGTACCGGAGAATCCAAAGAACTTTACGGCATTTAAAGGTAACGATTCTCTGTCTTGTTCTTACTGTTGTTGTTCTACGTAGCACAATCGGTGCTGGTAAATTTGGAACTCCGGAGCAAGATCTTGATGAGATCCGTCAACATTTCAACGCACGCAAACGTGGTGAGCCTCACCGTGTTCTTGAAGAAATCCAGACCGGAGGAGATTCTTCTTCTTCCGGCGATGGAGCTGGAAGTTCCGGTGGGAGTAATAATTATGAGACATTTGACATCAACAAGATATTCGTTGACGAAGGTGAAGAAGAGAAACCCGACCCGAATAAACCATACACTCTTGGACCCAAGATATCCGATTGGGATGAACAGAGATCCGATTGGTTAGCTAAGAACCCTAGTTTCCCCAATTTTATCGGACCCAATAAGCCACGTGTTCTTTTGGTGACTGGTTCGGCGCCAAAACCATGTGAGAATCCTGTCGGTGATCATTACCTCTTGAAATCTATCAAGAACAAGATCGATTATTGTAGATTACACGGGATCGAGATCTTCTACAACATGGCTCTTCTCGATGCAGAGATGGCTGGTTTTTGGGCAAAGCTTCCATTGATTAGGAAGCTTTTGCTTTCTCATCCAGAGATTGAGTTTCTATGGTGGATGGATAGTGATGCAATGTTTACTGATATGGCGTTTGAGCTTCCATGGGAGAGATATAAGGATTACAATCTGGTGATGCACGGATGGAATGAGATGGTCTATGATCAGAAGAATTGGATTGGTTTGAACACTGGTAGTTTCTTGCTTAGGAACAATCAATGGGCTCTCGATTTGCTTGACACTTGGGCTCCTATGGGTCCCAAAGGAAAGATTCGTGAGGAAGCAGGGAAGGTTTTGACCCGTGAGCTCAAGGATAGGCCTGTATTCGAAGCTGATGATCAGTCTGCTATGGTTTATCTGTTGGCTACTCAACGAGACGCTTGGGGAAATAAGGTAAGAACTAACATTTTACTGGTTTAAAGTTGTGATCTTGATTCTATTTCAGCATTGGTTTGATTTGAAAATGAATTATCTAAATTTGGAAACTTTAGATCAAGATTCAAAATTCCTAAGTCGTTAAACCAATACTTATAAGTATAGACATCTTCGAATGGTCACATAGTAGTGTTGGTTTTTTTTTGCTCACAAATCACAATGTGAATTGATTTTTGTCTGTTTATAACTTCTCTTTATTGCATAACGATCAGTATTTTGCTCTCAATTCACAATGTGAGTTACATATTGTTGGTTAATAACATGAAACGCCTCGTCATAACTAAAAAGATCGGTTTTTTTACCCATAAATGACAATGTGAGTTGCATCTTGTGTTTTTACATGTCTCTTGAACGTATAAAGATCATTTTTTTGGCTCACAAATAACAATGTGAGTTACATATTGTTGGTTAATAACATGAAACGCCTCTTCATTACCAGAAAGATCGGTTTTTTGCCCATAAAATTACAATGTGAGTTGCATCTTGTGTATTTTCATGTCTCTTGATTGCATAAAGATCGATTATTTGGCTCACAAATCACAATGTAGGTTACGTATAGTGGTTTATCACATCTCTTGATCGCATAAAGATTGGTTTTTCTCATCACAAATCACAATATGAGTTTCATCTTGTGGTTTCAAACATGTATAAGGTCTAGTATTGAAGTAGAGCAAATCTTTGCTTGGTTTTAGCGTTTGTTGAGCTATTCATTTGAGCTGCTGCATTGTTATAGGTGTACCTCGAAAGCGGATACTATCTCCATGGTTATTGGGGAATTCTTGTGGACCGTTATGAAGAAATGATAGAAAACTACCACCCTGGTCTAGGCGACCACAGATGGCCATTAGTGACTCACTTTGTCGGTTGCAAACCTTGTGGGAAATTTGGTGATTATCCAGTGGAAAGGTGTCTAAAACAAATGGACAGAGCCTTTAACTTTGGAGATAATCAGATTCTACAAATCTATGGTTTCACACACAAATCTTTGGCTAGTCGAAAAGTCAAGAGAGTGAGGAACGAGACTAGCAATCCGCTTGAGATGAAAGACGAGCTTGGGTTGCTTCACCCAGCTTTTAAGGCAGTTAAGGTACAAACCAATCAAGTTTGAAATCAGATCTGCGTTTAGGGTTTTGTGTTTTGTTACTTGCAATATTTATGTCTTATGTCTTTGTTTGTTGTTGTACTAAGATGGATGATACAAAGTATTGTGCAGAGACATCAGTTTATTCTTTGGTTTTTACTTTGCCTCTACGTCTAGAGTTCTATGACAAAAATAAAAATTGTTGCCTTCTTTTCTTTGTATTCCATTATACTTGAGATTTATTAGCTTCTTGGACAATAATCAAACATGTATCATCATATCATTTCATGTTTCACTAGGCTTTTGTATTTGAGCATATGGGCTATGGTTAGGCCTTATAAAAGCCCATTAGCATATGAAAGCTGTAATCCCGGCCTAATATATGGAATCCATAATATACAAAAATCCAAGATAATTCGTAGATAATATTTTTTATATAAGGAAAATAGTTTGCGGCCAAGCAATTTTGGGGTGGTAGAATCAACAAACAAACAAAATAAAGATTTTTTTTCTTTTTTATAAAACGCAATCTCAAATTTTATCTCTTTCCTAATTTCTCTCTTTTTTTTTCTTTTTAATTTTGTTTTTGTATACGTTTTAATAAGCAAAAGATACAAGAAACCCTTAATTATATCCTGACTCCAAAAACCCTAGTTGTAGTGAGCTCTCCATACATTTTCATTGGTAAAAATTCAACATTTAGAGAATTTTGAAAATTACAAGCAAAATGAATAATATTAAGTACCAAAAAGTGGTTGAAAATATTAACATTCGTGGTAAATTTTTTTTATAAACTATTAAAAAAAAAGTTACATTTTAAATTAAATTTTAACCACAAATGATGATTTTTTCTTCATAAAATATAAAGTTTTAAAATTTTGTTTGCTCACTTAGTTATAAGAATTGCAAACGTTTGGAGTGAAACATATTTTTATATATTAAAGCGAAAGTCCCTTTAATTATAAACTATAGGTTAAAAAATTAATATATAGTTTATAATTATCCAGGCTTAAAGTTAGTTTTTTATCCAAAAAATCTATCATTATCTTCTAAATTTAAATTTGAATATATAGGTTTTAATCTTAGCTGTTTATTTAAATTTATCTTTTTAAATCTTGATCCTTCATTAAAAAAAATATTTAGAAAATATTCGTTTAAGGAAAACTAAACATTAAGAATATTCGGGTATCCGGGTTCGGGACGGATCTTTTTGGATTACGAGTTTTTGGTTCTTTTGATTTAAAACTCATTCGGGTATTTTTATTTTTTCGGGTCGGATTCGGTTTGGTATAGATCGAGTTCGAGTATTTTTACATAAAAATCAAAATTAATAAAGATTTAATAGAAAATGAGTTAATATCCAAAAATAGCCCCTTTGAGTTTCAAATATCCAAAAATAACCCTTTTTTATTCTGAATCTACACCTTTTTTATTTTGAATTATGTCTATCATGGATATAATTCACTTTGTTGTCCACTGTTTACATAATTTTTTATAATCTCTCATTGATATTGTATGCGGTGGACATATATAGTAATTTATGTTCGTTGTAGACCAAAAAGTAACAAAAGTTATCTTCGTTGGACAATGGTTGTCCACTATGAACGGATCTGGGATAAAAAAGTGTAGATTCGGAATGCAAAAAAAAGGGCTATTCCTGGATATTTATAACTCAAATAGGCTATTTTCAAAAATATTTTCTAACAAAAACTCTAAAAATGCCAAAATTTATTAGAAATATATCAAGTACAAATACAATTCCTGATTTGGTTCTGGTTCGGGTTTGAGTTCAGGTTTTTGGATACATAGATCTAGGATTCATTCTGGTAGTTTGTCGGATTCGGTTCCTCTAAATCGGGTTTTTACTTCTTTTAATTTAAAACTTATTCGATTATTTTTATTTTTTAAATTGGTTTCACAATAAGTTATACATAAACATTTAAGCAAAAAAATTATCTTCGCGGTATAGCCCGGATAAATCCAAGTAAGAGATACATTGGACACTTCACCAACTTGTGAGGCGAGGGTAATTGGGTAATTTCAGCTTCATCCTCATAAAACGACTGAGAAGATAAAATCTCAAAGCTAAAGAGTCATTTTTTGTTCGCTCACTGACCTTATCTCTCTTCCCAATTCTCTCTTCTTCAGAGAGAGAGCAGCAATACTCAATCATAAAATCATCCACAAATTATACAATAAAAAGGGTAAATTCTTCTAAACCCTTAGCCCTTATCGCTTATCTCCATTCTCCACAAGTTTTGTGGAGAGTTATATCCAATTCTCAGTAGCAAGCGGACATGGACTCAAAGTCGATAACACCAGAGCAAACGAACCCGTTTTACGCTTCTGGGCAATCAGGTTTTTCTCCTTTCTATCTTCTCTCTTTTGGGTTTAATCTGTTATTTTGGGAATAGGGTTTTAATCGGAGTAAGTTTTGTTGTAGGAAAAACTTATGCTTCCGTTGTCGCTGCCGCTGCTGCTGCAGCCGCCACTAAGGATGGTGGGGCTGTGAGTAGTGTGAAGGAGTTAGAATCCTCGTCGGTGCCTGTGTCTGGTAATTCGGATAAGGGTGGAGCTGATACTTTATCTGACGCAGAGAAGGAGAAGCCGAATTTGGAGGTTGACGGTGACGACAAAATTTCCGAAAAGGAGGATTCTGCTATTGCTGAAGTTGTCTCTGATGTGACAATTGGAGAAGATGGTGTTTCATCGTTATCTCCGAAGCCGGAGGATGTTTCTGATGGTGTAGGGGTTTCCGAGGAGAACAAGAAGGTTAATGACGACGTGGAAGATATTAAAGAAGATGGTGATAGTAAGCTTGAAAATGGAAGTGTTGATGTTGCAGAGAAGCAGGCTTCCGCGGATGGACTAAAGGATGGGAATTCGGAAATGGAGAAAAAGGAATTGGGGGAGAGTGAGAGTAAAGTGGAAGATGTAGAAGAAGCTGTTGGATTGAGAAAAGATGATGAGGTAACGAAGGCAGATGGAATCAGTGAGGAGGAGAGTGACTTAACTGGAAAAGTTGATGTTGCCGGTAAAACAGAAAACGTTTTTGAAGGAGAGGGTGTGAAATTAACTGATAAAGGAGACGTCATAGTGGAATCTTCAGCTGCAGAATCTGTGCATGTTGATGTGGCAAAACCAGGGGTGGCTATTGTAGGAGACGCAGAGGGAAGTGATGAGTTGAAGATTAATACTGATGGTGAGAAACTTGAAGTGGCTAATAAGTTTGATCAGATTGGCGATGATAATGGTGGTGGAGTTGAACCTGAGTCTGATAAGGGCATTGAGGAGGTCGGAGAAAAACTAACTAGCGGAGCTGATTCTATCCTTGACTCCTCTAAACTAGAATCTGCTGATGTCAATGCTGCAGAGCCAGAGGTTGTAGCTGCCGAGAGTGGGACTGAAACAAATGATGTGGACGAAGCTAAGATATTGGAGAAGAGTATGACTTATGCTGAGGTAATTAAGGCAGCTAGTGCAGTAGCTGACAATGGAATCAAAGAGGAGGAGAGTGTGTACAGTGGTGTAGTCGATGAAGAAGAAGGTGTTAAGTTAACCAATAGAGGAGACTCTGTGGTGGACTCATCTGCTATAAACACTGTGGATGTAGATGTGGCAAAGCCAGGGGTTGCAGTTGTTGGAGAGGTAGAGGCGAGTGAGGTGCTCGACACTGGTGATTACATCGCTGATGTGCATAAGTTCGATCCAGTTGTCCGAGTTGAAAGTGGTGGAGGTGAACATGAATCTGATAAAACCACTGAAGAGGGAGGAGAGAAGGTGACTAGCGGAGGAGACTCTACTGTTGCTTCCTCTGTGGTGGACTCTGTTGATACTGATATCAATGTAGCTGAGCCAGGTATTGTGGTTGTCAAGGTGGTGAAGGAGGCTGAAATTAAGGAAGATGATGGAGATGATGAGGTTGAAAAGACCGTCCCAAATGTTGAAGAACCTGATGACCTCACTGCTGCATATGATGGAAATTTTGAATTGGCTGCTAAAGAAACATCAGGGGAAACGAGAGTAGAGCCTGAAGAACCAAGAGTAGATGTGGAAGAAGAAGAATTGCCTGTTTCTGAAAGTTTAAACGCTGGTTCAGTTGATGCAAAAGAGGGGTCAAATCCAGCAGCTGAGTCACAGTTTGAAGCAAACCCTAACCCAGAGGTTCAGGAAGTTTTCGAAGGGGACAATGCTGAAGAGAGTGGAAACCAGCTCCCAGTCGCAGACATTGTTTCATCGCGTGAGTTTAGCTTTGAAGGCAAGGAAGTGAACCAGGAACCTTCTAGAGAAGGTGTTATCAAGGTTGATGGGTCTGAAAGTGAAGAAGAGATCGAGGAGATGATATTTGGGAGTTCTGAGGCTGCAAAACAGTTCTTAGCAGAGCTGGAAAAGGCTTCTTCGGGTATTGAGGGACATTCTGATGAAGCAAATATTTCTAATAATATGTCAGATAGGATTGATGGCCAGATTGTCACCGATTCTGACGAGGATGTAGACACAGAAGATGAAGGTGAGGAGAAAATGTTTGATTCTGCAGCTTTGGCTGCACTTTTGAAGGCAGCCACTGGTGGTGGAAGTTCAGAAGGTGGCAATTTTACCATAACATCTCAGGATGGTACGAAGCTTTTCTCTATGGATCGACCTGCTGGTTTGAGTTCATCTTTAAGACCCTTGAAACCTGCAGCAGCTCCACGTGCAAACCGTTCTAACATCCTTTCCAATCCTAATGTCACAATGGGGGATGAGACTGAGGTTAATTTGAGTGAGGAAGAGAAACAGAAATTGGAAAAGTTGCAAAGCCTCCGTGTGAAGTTTTTGCGACTTTTGCAAAGGTTGGGCAATTCGGCAGAAGATTCAATTGCAGCACAGGTTCTTTACCGTCTTGCACTACTTGCTGGGAGACAAACAGGGCAGTTATTCAGTCTTGATGCTGCAAAGAAGAAGGCTGTGGAGTCTGAGGCTGAGGGAAACGAAGATTTAGACTTCTCTCTCAGAATACTAGTCCTTGGAAAAGCTGGTGTCGGAAAAAGTGCTACGATAAACTCCATTTTGGGAAATCAGAAGGCGTCCATTGATGCTTTTGGGCTCTCAACCACTTCGGTTAGAGAAATTTCTGAAACAGTGGGTGGTGTTAAGATTACCTTTATTGATACTCCGGGATTGAAGTCTGCTGCAATGGATCAAAGTATAAATGCAAAAATGTTGTCCTCTGTAAAGAAGGTAATGAAGAAGTGTCCCCCTGATATTGTTCTCTATGTGGATCGGCTTGATACCCAGACCAGGGACTTGAACAATTTGCCCTTGCTGAGGACGATTACTGCTTCTCTTGGTTCATCTATATGGAAAAACGCCATAGTGACACTGACCCATGCTGCTTCTGCCCCTCCTGATGGACCATCTGGCTCCCCTTTGAGCTACGATGTGTTTGTAGCGCAGTGCTCACATATTGTTCAACAGTCTATAGGACAGGCCGTTGGTGATCTACGCTTGATGAACCCAAGTCTGATGAATCCGGTTTCTCTTGTTGAGAATCACCCCTTGTGTAGGAAGAACCGGGAGGGAGTGAAGGTTCTCCCAAATGGCCAAACTTGGAGACCTCAGCTGTTGCTATTGTGCTACTCCCTGAAGGTTTTGTCAGAGGCAAATTCTCTATTGAAGCCTCAAGAACCATTGGACCATCGTAAAGTATTTGGTTTCCGAGTTCGATCCCCGCCTCTCCCTTACTTGTTGTCTTGGCTGTTGCAGTCCCGTGCACATCCTAAGCTCCCTGGAGACCAAGGTGGTGATAGTGTTGACTCTGATATCGAAATTGATGATGTATCTGATTCTGAGCAGGAAGATGGGGAAGATGATGAGTATGACCAGCTGCCACCATTTAAGCCTCTTCGAAAAACCCAACTTACTAAACTCTCAAAGGAACAGAGAAAGGCATATTTCGAGGAGTATGATTACCGGGTAAAGCTCCTGCAAAAGAAGCAGTGGAGAGAGGAATTAAAGAGGATGAAAGAAATGAAGAAAAACGGAAAGAAGGTTGGCGAAAGTGAGCTTGGTTATCCGGGAGAAGAGGAGGATCCCGAAAACGGTGCTCCAGCTGCAGTGCCAGTTCCATTACCCGATATGGTTTTGCCACCTTCATTTGATAGTGATAACTCAGCTTACCGATACCGTTTTCTGGAACCTACTTCACAGCTCCTAACTAGGCCAGTGTTGGACACTCATGGTTGGGACCATGACTGTGGATATGATGGCGTCAATGCAGAACACAGTCTTGCTATAGTAAGCCGGTTCCCTGCAACAGCTACTGTCCAAGTCACCAAGGATAAGAAAGAGTTCAACATTCATCTGGACTCTTCAGTGTCTGCTAAGCACGGCGAGAATGGATCCTCCATGGCAGGATTTGATATCCAGAATGTAGGTAAGCAGCTTGCATATGTGGTCAGAGGGGAAACCAAGTTCAAGAATTTGAGGAAGAACAAGACCACTCTTGGAGGGTCAGTGACATTCTTGGGAGAGAACGTTGCCACTGGTGTCAAACTTGAGGATCAAATAGCACTGGGGAAAAGGTTTGTGCTTGTAGGCAGCACTGGGACCATGCGATCACAGGGAGATTCAGCCTATGGTGCAAATCTCGAGGTCAGGCTTAGGGAAGCTGATTTCCCAATTGGCCAGGACCAATCCTCCTTAGGGCTGTCTCTGGTGAAGTGGAGAGGAGATTTAGCCCTCGGAGCCAATCTCCAGTCACAAGTTTCTGTTGGAAGGCATTCAAAGATAGCGCTTCGTGCAGGACTGAACAACAAGATGAGCGGACAGATCACAGTCCGGACCAGCAGCTCGGATCAGTTGCAGATTGCTCTCACGGCCATTCTTCCAATTGCAATGTCCATCTACAAGAGCATTCGACCAGAAGGGGTGAACGACAAGTACTCCATGTACTAAGCATCTATGCAACTTCCTCTGCTGATGAATGCTGGAGAATATCTTTTATATTACTGGTTTTAGTTCATGTTTTTTCCCAACATTAATAAAAACTTTTGTTGAGATTTTCTCAAAGTTGTATTTTGTTCTGTTGAGAGGTTCCCTTCGGATTTATCTTATATCGTAATTCATCACTTTCAGTAGCTCTTCGCTTGCTTTCCTTCAGATATTGGAGACCAGTTTAGTCTTCTTTTGATCCTACTTCTCATGCTAATGATGTTCCTTGGCTTCTGTTTTGCTAATTTGTTATTTAAACTTCTGCAGAAGATACTATATGTTCGTCGAAGAATCTTTAAAGCAGGTGCGTACCCTGTTAATAAAATTTACCAGAACCTTTATCTCATTGTGTTCTTCACTAGGATCTTACTGTTCTTCCTTGGTTCCTTAAGGCAATGGTATGTGTTCTGTAAGACTTCTACTGCTACTCTCCAGTCTCCACTTATTGTTTTATAAATATTCTTGTGAACCAGAGTTTGCAAGTATATGGTTTGACAACAATTATGGTAGCCGCAGAGTCAATAGACTGAGTCACTGAGGGATGAGACGAGCAACTCATTGGAGACGAAACACTCGCTGGGGTTGCTTCATCCCAGCATTCTTAGCGTTAAAGGCGGTCAAGGTACAAACCAATCCAGTTTAATCGATCTGGCTTAGAATTTATTTCTGTCTCTCTTTCCGTTTTGTGTCTTTGCCCATTGCTGAGTCATGAGAAAATTTCGTGATTGATGATGAACAACACAACTTCCTGCTCTAATCGTTTCTGTAATTTATAGAGAAGTGATTAGTTCCTGAAATCTTATGTGTTTCGTTTTTGTCTGATTTAAAGCTAAAGAGGATATTTTACTTGTCATTTTCAGATCCGAAAAAGCAACGAGACCTTAAGGATAAGGACGTCCAAAGTCGTAAGTCAACTTTTTTCTCCAGGAGAAACGGTCAAAGGTAAGATTTCTCCGATCACACTCACACTAAAGTCTTTGTATACTGTTCTCTCTAATCAGTAACCCAATCCTTAAGGCATTGCGATCTTTTCAATATATTAAGTAATTGAGCTGTTTTATTATAGAAGAAACTGGAATTAGATAAATAGTTTTGACAAAGGTCTCTCGAGAAAACATACACACAAACACTTGCATAACTGAAACAAAAACAGGGGCTACAACAGAAATAAAAAACAGAGTACTGAGAAATTGGGTAATGTGGCAGGCTGGCAGCCACTTATTTACTCTGAGCATAATTATTGTGATTGAAGCAGAACCATTTTTTTCTGTTTTAGAAATTTCTCACTGAGCGACCTTCTGGGAAGCTGGCCTCTTGGTGATCTCAGCCACCCACTCGTTGACACGTGGACGGTCGGTGAAGAGCTTTTTGGTGGGAGTTCCGAGCAGGTATTGAATAGCGGGAATGTGGTGAAGATCGGTCAAAGTAAAAGTGTCACCAGCCAAGTACTTGAACTCTTTGAGCCTAGCTTCGTAGACATCAAGGACCTTGGCTAACTTAGCCTCTTCTTCTGAAACAACGTCTTGGTCTGTGGTCAAGCCATACAAGAGCTTGAATATTTGTTCCCAAGTAAGCTTCGAAGCAACTGGGTCGAACTGGTGAGACTCTACTTCTAATCCAATGGCCATGATTGCATAGTGAGCTATGTTTTTGTGGTCGACTGGAAGAAGGTTGGTTCCTTGGTCTTCATATCGATGAGCTATGTACTGAGTAATCGCTCTTGATTCTGCACAAAAAAAATCCAATTCTTATTAGTGATTCTGCTTGCTGATGCATATTGTCAAATCAGATCCGAGATGGAAGATGATGCATGGAAAACGATCATACCAAAGAGCTTGAGGTCCCCATCTTCAAAGGCTGGAACTTGACCAAAAGGCTGCAGTATCAAATCAAACACAAAC
>WJSH01008037.1:980-11655 GCA_009757365.2 Lepidium campestre | reverse complement strand
AAATTCTTGCAAATCGAAAGTATCAAAGTTCAAACAACAACAAAATAATTAAGTAACCTAACAAATGGTTGAAGAGAGACGCACGATGGTGCTCTTTTCTTTTATGTTATTTATTAATGAATAAGTAACAATTTGTAAAATATGTAAAATGTAAAGTGTAATGTTACCAAGATGTAAAATGTAAAGTATGTGAAATATGTAAAATGTAAAATGTAAAGTATGTGAAATATGTAAAAAATATAAAATGTAAAATGTAAAATGGCATATATCACTTATGTAAAAGTTTACATTTTATAAAAAGAATATTTCCAATTTTATAAAACAAAGATTTATCAAATAATATTTTTTTGTTAGAAATTTAGGAAAACAACATCTCTATATAATAAACTTTTCAACTAGTTTTTTATAACACAAAATTTTTAAAATATAAAAAATTTATAACAAGAGGAAACAGTGAGAGATGCACAACAAGAGAGAGGAAAATGTCAATACGTTCAATGGAGTTCACAAGAGAGTAAAACTTTGATAGATTTACTTTTAGAAGTGTTGTTGCGGGTTGGTGTGATGTGAATGGCACATTCAGCAAGTTTACAGTAGAAAGAAAAATATTGCCTACTATCAATAAGAAATATGGGTGTGCCAAAACTCATAAACACTATCTAAACAAAATGAAGATCTTGAAGACAAAATATTTAAGTGGTGTTGAACTTCTTCATTGCAGCTCTAGGTTTGGATGAGATCCAAATACAAAACGATTTACTACTTCATAAGAAGTATGAGATAATTATATAAAGGTAAATTTTACATACAATAGTTTCTTCTGTTTTTTTTTTTCTTTCTATAGTTTTTTAAAAAATCACCATTAGTTTTTTCTTCTTTTTTTGGATATAGGCGCATCCGAGTTACAAAAGTTTTTGGAATGAAACATTTGAAGAATTTGATGATCTCAAGGTGATATTTGAAAATAGTATAGCAACTGGTGGGAATGCTATTGGATTAGTTAATGGTACTGATGCACGGACATGTGAAGTTACTGGAAAAATACAAGATTATGCTGAAGATTCCCCCATGAATTTTGAAGAAAATCATGAAACCTATTCGTCTTTTCTAGGTAGTACTTCAAGGGGATCTTTAGACAAACTTCCTTTAAGGAAAAAGCATAAAAATAATACTAACAATGTAGGTGAACCAAATATTCAAACCGAAGAAGCTGAAAAAATACAACCTGAGATGAATTCCTTGACAACAATGAGTCATAAACTCTTCAAGCTCATAGAAGACAGAGAAATAAGACAGAGAAACAAGACAACAAAGAGAAGCTGAACAAAGAGAAGCTGAGAAAAAGAAAATAACGTATGGTAAGCAATCAAAGAAGTTCCTAATTTGGAAGAAAATGTTAGAAGCTGAGAAAAAGAAAATAACGTATGGTAAGCAATCAAAGAAGTTCCTAATTTGGAAGAAAATGTTTGTTACGATGCAGTAAAAGTAATTCACCAAATTAGGTATGAAAGAAGTCTTTGTTAGTATGTCAACTGATAAACGTTATGGTTGGATTAAACGTAATGTCATAGAGTTTTAACTAGATTGGTTTTATTTTTATTATTTTTATTTTCTATCATTATTTAATTAATAAAATAAATTTTATTATAAGAATTCTATTCTATACTATATTGCTTTGGTAACACACTTTACAAGCTTATTATTATTTACTTGTTTCTTTCTTTGATGTTGTTGTACAAGATTCAAAATCATGTAGATCGTACAAGCTTCAAAACTTGTATATCGTACAAGCTTCAAAACTTGTATATCGTACAAGCTTCAAAATAATGTTTTGTTTCTATCTCACTTTTTTTTTTTTTTGCAAATCAAATCAAAATCCATACATTTGAGTAAGGATTTCAAACCTTTGTAAATACAATAACAAATCAATTAAAATCCACCCAAATCTATATTCAAATCAAATCCATATTCAAATCCTTAACTTTGAAGAACATGTGATTTTAATTAGTATTTCTAAATAATAGAACCAAGAACACATGATTTTGAATAAGGATTTTAAAATCAATGCTTGAAAAACACATGATTTGAAAATATATTTTAAAATCAATGTTTGAAAAACACATGATTTTATAAGGATTTCTAAATCCATTAAAATCCACCCTCCAATAAACCCCCTAATTGTATACCTAAGAATTTGGATTTGATTATTTTATTTTCTAATTTAATATTAATTTGTCATATAGCAATTTTTTTTTCCAAGAAGAAGGCCCGAAACAATGGAATTCTTTCATCGGATACAGAGGATGTTAAAGCCTTTTAACCAAACAGGCCCAATAACTATGCTCATCTCTAGAACAGAGAATATACCAAATCATACAAAAGAGGAAGATCGCCTCTCACATTCAAATAAGGAATGCAACCATGAAGGGTAACCTGAAGCCACATAGGATCTCCAACGATTGTCCTTAGTTACTCTTTAAGCAATGAGAGAAGGTCCTCTATTTGATCTAGGATCAAAAAAACTCTACTCTCCACCAATTAATCAAGGCTAGAGCATTCTTCACTTCCGAGCAGAGAGATTTATAAGATGGCCATGCTTTAGGACGCAGAATAGCATTGACAACATTTGATGCTTCCGTAGCCAAAAATACACGGTCGATGTGGCGAGAGGCCATGGATTCAATCGCCCACAAGATGCTCTTGCACTTGATCTCCAACTGGTTATTGTGCAAAGCTTTTTCTCGAGTAAAGGATGACAGTCCTTGTTGAATCCCTAAGTACCCAGGCTGCTCCACCAACCTTATATTTCTTGTCCCAAGAGAACCCTATGTTGCATTTGTACCAGTTCAACAACGGAGGGATCCACTTGATGTCGAAAATACTTTGTTCTTCTGCTTCAGCAAAGTCTTGTTCGATTTCCAATGTTTTGTCTTCAAACCATAATCTTCTTTTATCTTTTTAATTGTATCCGTAACCAAATAGTTGAAGCCTTTGAACAAGAAAGCATTCTTATTTTACCAGATTTGCCATACAGTCCAAAGGATAGATCTTCTAATTTCCATAGGAATTATAATTTGCCACTGATACTTTTACCATTTCCGACCATTCTGTCAATTCCCTTTTCCAACATTTTTCTCCCAAATATTATGCTTCTCCATCTGCTTATGATATTCCTAAAGCTTAATCCGCTTTGACTCTTTGCTACACACATCTTTTCCCAACTATTCCAGTTGATCTTCTTTTTTCCTTCCATGGAGTTCCACCAATAATCATACATTGCCGAAGTAATCGCTTTGCAAGAAGATTTTGTCAATTGGAAGCAAAATATGTCATTAATCGGCATTGCAAGAGCCACAACCTAGATGAGTATTTCCTTACCTCTTGAGATATGAATTTTGCAAACCATCCAGGCAGTCTTACTTTCAGCTTCTTTATGGATGTATTAGAGCATTTTCTTCTTGTATAGCATGACTGACAATTGTTCTCGTTGCTCTAGATAATAAATTCATTAAGGAAAAGTGATGATGTGACTTTTTTAGAAAATAACATATTTTATTTTATATATATAGAAGATAGATTAGCATAGAAATTGATAATATTTTGCTATTATCATGGTTAGTTTTTAGCCAAAATTTAAAAATTATTATTTTGTAAATGAACGATATATTTGTTTCAAACATAAACCTAAACTCAACAACGTATGAGACAAAAAAAAAAAAGATAATAACTAAAACCATAACTGTATTTTTTGTTTTTGTAAATGAACCATGTATTTGTTTCATAAACCTAAATTCAGTAGCACAATGAAACAAAAAAAAATAGCAACTAAAACCCTAACCATATTTTTTTGTTATGAATGAGAAACAAAACTGAGAAGGTGATATATATATAATCAGAATACTATCTGAGTATATATCTAGATTGATTCATGCCAATTTTATGCAAGACTCTTAGATTTATCCGATTTTTTCTATTTATAATATATTCTAAGTATATAGTTTAGCCAAACTCATATTGTTGAGATATTCTAAAGATTTTTCTTGATAAATAATATTTTAATAATTTGTTTTTTCCAATATTTGATTATAACAGTTTTTTATTAGTGTTATCACAGAAATTGATTGCTATTAGTATCACAATTATTTCACCAAAATTTGAAAATTATTATTTTGTATATAAATGCATATTTTTAATTAAAAGCATTTGTTACTAATTGCATAATTTAGTTTCAGTATATGTTTCAAGTGTTACAAGATTATTTATTAGTGGTGATCAAAAAGAAGAAAACATTAAATACACATGAACTACAATGGTTCATACAGCAATCATTTACATTTGCAGATGAATTCTTTAACTGTTAGACATTAATAAGAAAATTTGATCATATTTACTACTAGATGATTGTACATATAATGCACAAAATAAGCATATATAATATTTATATGAAGATTTATTTATAATATTAAACTATCTACTTTTCTCAAGATTTGATTTATATGCAAGATATATATATATGATTCACACTAATATGGATGATTATCAACGTTTATAATATTATTATATTATTTTTAATATTATGAGGTATATCTTTTTTTTTGTTTAAATTTTATATATTAATTTTTCATATATTGTGAGATATTGTTTCTAAAATGTAATATATCAGGGTTTTTGAATGTTAATGAATCAATAGAAGACATATATCAAATTATTTTAAAATATTATCTGAATTTAAAGTTTAAATTATTTATACATATTCTATAAAAATTTTAAAAGTTTGATTTGTTTAAAATATTATATTAAATTTTAAAATTTTAATTTTGCAGTTGAAAATGATAATATAAATTTTAGGTAGATTAAGATACATTATAAAAAAATTATTTTAATTTGATTATATTAAACATATTATAAATAAGCTAATATATTAAAATAATGATTTATTATGTTTGAAAAATAAAAACATTTTAATTAAAGAGATTAAGAAAGAATATATCTTAGCCAAAAAAATGAAATGTTAATTTAATAGCACATAATCACTAAATAGGTTTTAACAAAACAAAATTTTATATAACTCTTAGTATTTTTAAAAAATTTCTAATAGCATCATAATCATAAGTATCATTATAAAGGTTACTCTTTCATAATATTTTGAATAGGGTGTGCCAAATTTTGGTGACTTGAAGCACTCGGAAGAGAACACAGACAGAGGCATAGATGAGTTCTACAAGCTTTTTTAATTTTGTAGTTTTCTCACTTTAGTTGGCTATATGCATTTATTTCATTGGCAAAAAGTACCATTCTGATTTGATAATTCATATATGTCAATGAGAATGATGTAACAGAAATAGCTCAAAAGTATTATATTTATAGAAGAATGTATGATACACGATGAGATCCACGAAATGAGTAGTGCGGAAGAAGAATGATGCACTGTACTACAATTTGGAGTCGAACAACACTGAGGCTCATCAAAGCCGGCCCAGGTTGACGAGTGGAAGCAGAGACGAGTCTAAGATGGTAAAAACAGAAAGAAGATAAAAGAAAGAGACAATGAGATGTAAAATATGGGAACGATGAAAACAAGTTAATTTTCTTCTTTCGTTTCCCTGAGCTAGTCAGTATCCTCTTCGGTCTTGGGTTTGAGGATGATACAGTTAACTAGCACCGCATACCGATTCTGCATTTAAGGGTACCGGAGCTGTAGGTAAGCATACTTACAATGGAAGCTGGTTTAGCTCCCAAGCTAGAGGCTCTGGCATAGCTTAGAGAAGAAGCAGCTCCAGATCTAGTGAAGTAGGCACCGTTGAGCATTAGGTCTCCCTGTGATCTCCAGTTCCATTGCTTCCATTGTCCTTGACCTGAACCTACCCTCTTTGTCACCTGTCAAGTCAAATGTTATATTTAGATTCCATTTGTCATACTTCAATCATAGGTGAGAAATCGGAAACTTATGGCATACCTCTTTGGCAAAAGGGTTTGACGGGGCAAGGAAACGATTGCCTTGGCTGTTGATGGTGGGGTTAGCACTTCCACCAATTGCATACATTATCCAATGAGTGTAATCGTTGTTTACTATGTGAAAATAACCGTGTCTACACCTGAAATAACAGCCAAAGAATCAGCATTTCTGATTTTCTATGGAGGAAAGAATCTAGGAAATCGGATTAAGGACCTCGGCATTCTCTGTATCAGCCCTTCCCCAAAATGGTTGTATGCTATGGTCACTTGCATCATCTTGTCTCTGGTGTATGAATCACTATGTCCCATCAACATAACCTACATTCCCATTAGAAAACAGAAAAATCTCCTCTCAATTTTTGAAGGTTCATAAGGAAAATTGTCGAAAACTATCGTTACTATCCTAACAAAAACACTCTCAAAGCTTGTAGTCTCTGTAGTTATTAAGCTAAGATCAAGAGACGAAATCTTTAACACAACCCATTTGAGAAACCTTTCCAGTTCAATTCACTATATAAGTTAATTAGGCAGCTCTATTAACCAAAACCAAGTAATCTATGAAGTTTGGCTCTAATCCAATCCACAAAATTCACCAAAAACATGATTCCACAACAGATTCACAATTTCCTCTAAATTTTCATATCAAACTCAGGCCAATTTGGTAAATGTGAGGCAATAGAATGAGCGAGGAAACTAACCTCATTGTGGTGAGTAAGATAGTTATTGGAGATAGTAATGGCAGTAGATCCCATAATCGCATCAATCAGCCCATCAGCACAATTAGACAAAGAAGTATGATCAATCCAAATATGACTCGAACCGAAAATCGAGATACCATCACCGTCCGCCATAGTTCGCCAACCGTAATGCGACGGCGAGCTTCGAACCATAGCATTACCAGTCCGTATACAATCATGAATATTAATCCCATGAATAATGATATTCGTCACATACTGAATCGTGATACACGCACCACCTGCGATTGCAACGTTCACACCTCGTCCATCAATCGTTTTAAAGCTGTTCATAATTAGCTCCTGCTTCAGAGTGATAACCATATCACGTTTGAATACAATCCATAGAGGACGATTTTGAATCACGGCGTGACGAAGCGTTCCTGGTCTCGGATTAACCGCGTCGTGGTCCGATGGATCAGTAACAACGTAGTAACGACCATCTCGACCTCCAATTGCATTACGACCGAATCCAATTGCACAATTCGCAAGTCGCTTTCTTCGAAGATGCCAATTCCGATCACACCGCCAACAATCGTCGATTGGATTTCCGGTGGCGCAAGAGAAGAATCCTAATCTTCTCCGTTCAGTACTGTTCTTTATTGTCCTATCGGAAAATATAACAAAAAGAGAATAACATTTTAGATTATTTTTAAATTAACCCATAAAGTTTTTGATTTCACATTTAAGCCCTTGCGTTTAAACAAAATCACGTGACGGAGAAAGAAGAGGGACCCATGTGGTGTAATAAATGTTAGCTAATTATAACAATTTTAATATCATTCTTTTTTTAATACAACTATATTCTATTTCTATAATGTTTTAAATAAAATTCTGATACATTAAATAAGATTTTGCGTCGGTGGGAAAATAGCGACGACAGAGGCGCTTTAAATGGCGATCACGGCGTGTCTGTGTCAACTAACAAGTTGTGAAAACCTTCTGTTCTAAACAGAGGTTTCTAAATTAAAAACAATTTTTTATAACATTTGTGGGAATTTATTGGTGCAACTGTAACTTAATTACAACGTTTGACTATCTGAAACGTTATTAATATGAAAGTGAGATGCACATAACATCGAAACGATTAATAAAAAATGATTTTAGGGTGTGGGTTTTATGTTACATATCAGATTTTGTTGATCAAATTGTTGAAAAAAAAAAAAAATCTTACATATCGACAATTGCAGCTACTTCTTCTGGGTTTTTAACGGCGTGTTTATTCCATTCACCGTCAGATAAACTGAGAAAACAGAGGATTCAAAACGACACCGTATATAAGTATTAACGTTGATTTAATCTGAACGGCTGAGATTAAACAGGAAGTGTTAGAACTCACTTATCAACCGTTGATGAATTATTACTCAAGCTCTGAGATTTTAGCTCCTCTGTTTCGTGAGCTCTGTAAAACAAAATGTAGATTGAGAAATGTTACTTCTTTGAGTTCATGCATTAGCAAAAATGAGTACAAAGATTGGAGAATCTTTGAGCTTACATTGTTGATGCATTTACAGAGACAAAGAATGCTAGAATGAATAAAGTTGCTGATAAAGCTAAGAAACTTCTGTTGCAGATCGCCATTGTTGAATAGTTTTGAAGCTCTCTCTCCTTTCTTCTTTGTGTATAATGAAGAATGAAGAAGTGGAGAGAGAGAGAAAGAGATGTGACTTGGAGAAGGTGAAGAAGAAATAGGGTTATATATATAGGGAAGCAACGAAGGTGAGGATGAAGCAGCCTAACTCCGTTAACTATTTTTCCAGTTGACGTTAGAACTTTCTCTTTAACGCCGTTTTTCCAAATGGAGCAGAGTAGGAATCGAACTCTCACCTAATGCTAACATATATCATGGACAAGTCAACTGGGTCACATGGTTCTTGGCCCGTTACCTTAAATATTATAAAATTTGTTTGACCTCAAAATTTTATTTTCAGATTTTTTTTTCTTTTTCTTTCGTGAGGTAAATAACCAGTAGCTTTGGCTCCGGTTTATGATGCTTCTATTAATTGTTTCTTGGTTCTTTGGCTTAACCATTTGTTTGATGTAGAGAAACAAAACCTTCGTTTGTGAGTGATTTTAATGCATGAATGAATGTGTTTTTGAGAAAGAAAAAAAAAACACTATGCAATTTATTCTTTTTTTTTACCAAATTTTTATACTTCTCGAAATCTTAAAAATAATTTTATTTTGTTTGCCCTCATTTTTGTAATTTTTATTTTAATACTCTCTTGTTTTGTAATTTTTGTTTTAATATTCTTTTGTGATGTTTATGAGCTATGTTACATGAAATCAGGCTCATCTCTATGGGGCGGCAATATAGGCATTTGACTAGGGTCTATCATTCAAAAGGGCCCAATTTTTTTTTTGTATAGTAAGATATGAATAAAAAAAAATAAATAAAATAAAAAGGTCCAAATTTTTTTTTAACTTAGTTCATTACTAAATTTTGGATCGCTTTAAATCATATCTTACTAAGAAAAAAAATAGTTTTGACCCTTAAAATTTTTAATATAGTATAAATAAAGGGTTTTCTCTGTATTTTGCCTAAAATACCTAAATTATATAAGACGGGACTGAATGAAATTCTATTCAAAGTCAGTTTCTTGTTTTGGAAACACTTCGTAATCAAAAAATTTCGGGAATATACTGAAAATACAATTGAAATGCTATTCCTAAAAATCTGTATTTAGAAACACAATAAAAACTCGATTCCGTTTTGAAAACGTATGTTCCCATTTTAGATGAACTGAAGTCCAAAATGAGAACAAAAACAAAAATATATTAAGTTTAATTTACAGAATAAAATACTCACAAAAAATTTAATTTTTATATTTACAATGTAAATATGATTTTTTAAAAATCTAAAACATCACTTAATAGGATATGAAGAGAATGTGTTTTAGTCAAATTTTGATAAATAAAATCATATATATACCCTAATTTGGAGTACTGCAAATTGCATGGCAACCACGTCTAGTTTCATTCTTGAACTTGTATATTATTTATTGAAAACCACCAATTATAATATTCACTAAACGCCGACTATATTGATAAATTTTGAGGTTAGGTACGTAACGTTTTATTTATAATAAGAGTTTTAACGTCGTGGTTTTGGATAATGCCATGCATTAATTAATATATTTGCATGTCTTTTATTTATTTTAATTGAAAGGTATAAAATGTACATATTTGCATGTTTTGTAAGTACAATGTATATAAAGTTCCAATAATATTAAGCATGTGCTTGTTTAAATTGGCCCTTTTGGCTAGTACGTAAAGTCAATTTCTATGTATTAATCCTAAGGTTTATATGTTGTGCTAAAAGCTAATTCTAAGGTTTAATTCGAATCGATTTTTATTTTGTTTTCATTTGATCGACAAAACCTAACAATTTATATCCCAAACCCTATTATATGAAGTTATACGATTATTTGAAGTAAAAAACTGACTGAACTTGTAACAAAAAAAATCGACTGAAAACTAATAAGATAATATCAAACAATAGAAAATGATTAATAAGATAAATAGATAATAGTAAAGACCTTTAAACATTTCATATATATAGTTCTAAATCCTTCATCGAAATGGTTTTCTCCTAGACTTATTTTTAGTTTGTGATAAAGTCTCATAATAAAAAAATCTTAATAATATTGTAAAAAAATAAATATTCGAACGAACATGTGTTCGAAGACTTCTGCGTAATCTCCTTGTTTTTCAAGAAGTTTACTGACAATGTAGGAACCAACACTAATGTCTTCTTTATAACATAGTTTCAACTAAAGACGTTACTCATTAAATAAAAGAAATAACTATTACATTCTAAAATTATGATTTCAATAAGAACTAAATGCTTTTGTTGGAGAATCCCAGTATTCCTCTTCTCAATATAACTAAATCTTAGTATAAAAGTTAAAAAGATAACTATCAACTATATACCAAGTGACTTTGATCTAGTGGCTTTTTTTAAGAGAGATTATAGGTTCAAGTCA
>WJSH01008027.1:10819-21507 GCA_009757365.2 Lepidium campestre | reverse complement strand
CTCTCTCTCTCTCTCTCTCTCTCTCTCACCTTTAGATTTGAGAAAACGTAGGCAACTACAAATATTTAGATAATATGAAGTAGATAAAAACACTGAGATACTAAAAAAAAATCCAAGAGAGAAGAAGATTTATATATGTATCTATGGACTATGGATGATGATCAACAAAAATACTTAAAACCTTTAGATAACTCACATTAGCTAAGAAGTTAAACATGAAGACTAATCGTTCAAGTATGAGATGAACATGACTACTTTGAACCTCTTCAATCATTTTTCCCTTGACATTAAACACTTTAAATCTTTAATCACAAAAAGAAAAAACAAATGTCTAATTCTTTTTTATCATTTAATCAAATTTGGCCAATATGCTCTCATTGAAAATATGTCTTTCAAGTTGCATGCTCATACGAGGAAAGATGTTCGTCAACATGTAAAAGATCTTTCATAGACTTTTGGGAAAGATGTAGAATCCATTTACGTTAAAGAACTCATTGTGACTTTGTCGAGAGATGAGATCTTCAAGATTCTAGTATATGACATGATGGATAGTACAATTAAATCAAGCAATAAACAATAAAAATGGATTGAAAATCAAGCAATGCAATTTCGTCACGTGATTTTGGTTTTTTTTTAATATAAATCACATGTTATTTAACTAGTGATTTGTAAATAACTTCTCAAATCATGTGTTATTGAACTTGATTTTTCTACAAAATCATTTAAAATAATCCACAATCTCTTGTTATTCAATCAATACTTTACTAAAATCATATCAAATCACTTGTTATTTAAAAGTTAACTATTTTTTTATAATAGAACTCCACAACCTGATTTTGGAAGATTTTCACAACTTTTTAGTTGTAAAAACATAAATCAAAAACTCACATATTAAGTTGTGATTTCAAAATAGAGTTTTAAAACATATGGCTTCGTCGTTGACCAAAAACAAAAACAAATGAAAGAAAGTGTTTTCTTTTCGTATCGTATTGACTTGCATAAGAACAATTTCACAAATCTCAAAACTTTTTCCTTTCTCTGTGAAGAGAGAAAAGAAGAGCCAATCAAAATTGACTTGCTGCCCTGCTTTGCTTTGGAAGAACATTAAAAAGCGTATTGTTCGTCTTCCCTGGACCCGAAGATCTCTCTTTTCATCCTTCTTCTCTAAGCGCGCTACATCCTCATCTCCCTCTCAATTCGAGTACGAATTTCTCAACTTGATTTTGCATTGGAGTTATCTTTTGATTCATCTCTTTGGTATGCCATTGTTATTCTTTCTCTAGAGGGATTTTCCTATCTAGGGTCGGCGAAGATCATACTAGAAATGTGCTATGTTTTTCCAATGAATGGGCTTTATCTAGATCGAGAAATAGTTTTAGATAAATAGTTTTGGAAGCTATCTACTTTATCTAGATCGAGAAATATACATTTAAGAAGAGAATTGGGTTTGCTAGGATTAAAGTGTTTTGATAGCTACATTGGCACTGAGTTAAAGCCCAATTTCGGATAGGAATTGCATTGAATTTTCTAGTATTGTTCATTGGCAGTATTAGTTTATAATTGGGATGGTAGGTTGATGGGGTGTTTGCTTATTTAACATCCTCTTGACTGAGTGTTTGACTGGTGTTTGCTTAATAAACATCTCGAATTTATTTTCACTGTAGCATCCATTGTTGGACACCTTATAATGGCTACTTTGTTCTTGCACGAACTAAGTTATGATCTTAACACACTTACAGTGCACCAGGTGTGTATTTTGTTCGACCGAAATCTAGTGCTTTACTATATATTGCTTTGACTCTGGTCATCAAACTGCTTGAATTAGTTCTTTAGTTTTAAGTTAATGATCTTTGTTTCATGTGTCTTAAGAATCTTCATAAATAGATGTTGTGGATGAGTGAGTGAGTTGAATTTTTGCAGTGATCCAAATCATTTGAAGTGTCTCTGTTGATTTAGCTGAATTGACACCTTAGTCGTTCTCTGTCCATTTAACTGAGTTGTAGGGGTTTTTACCAGTTTTTATATATTATAACCAAAAATTTGTGTCATATTTTTCTTTTATTATTATTATTTTTTTTTAGATGTCACTGGATTTAAAGCGTGGAGAAACTCTTCCAATTCATGTAAATATGACGTTTACATCTTTGCCTTGTGATGGTAGGTGAAATTCATTGATCACATAGTCTTTTCATACGAAATGCTATTGCAAATTACAAGTCTTTTCATATATTTTCTCTTCCACCTTAAAGAAATTAGTAAATTGTTAAAGCTCTTTTATTAAATTGCACTTGAAACATCATAGTAGTTCATACTGTTTCTCTTCCATTTCTTGTGGTATATGCATCTCACTAATTGATGCCCTGCTTTGTTTTCCTATCGTATTGACTTGTTGTCCTGTTTTGCTTTAGATTAAGCCCAACACTTTTCATAATTATCATGGGCTGCTTATTTTTAATCATAAACAAATAACTTAATGGGCTTCTAGTTAGGATTTTAGTTAGGGTTAGCAGTATCTAAATGTGTATATATATATAGTTTCAATGAATAATGTTTCTCCACAACATTGCTATTGATATCACGTTCTTTCCTTTTTGTCAAAGTACGTATTTCTTTTTCTTTAAATTTGTTTATTTTCACTTTGTTTATGAAATTTCTAAGAGACGGATACATATTCTCTCACCATTCTAAAAAAATTCTAAGAAAGTATTCCACAAAACTATGATATTTAGTTAAATAATAGATTCTCTTGCTATTCTCTCCATTTTTTTCATTTTTCTTCACAAGTTGTAGAATTTTCTAGCTATTTATGGTGTTAACGTTTTTTTACATGTATTTTTTGTATTGTATGATTAGTTTTCTTGCATTCACAATGGGCGATCTACTTGAAATGAAAAAAGGTCCACATAATCATTGGTCTAAACCTGAAAACCAAATGTTACTGCGACTGCTAGTGGATGGAATCAATCAAGGTTTTCGCGATGCTAATGGAAAATTCAACAAATTTATCGTGGAGACAAGGATATCATCAACTCTAAACCAAAAGCATGGAACTAAGAAGACCTATAACCAATACAAAAACAGGATAATGATCTTGAAGAGTAAGTATCAAAACTTGGCATATCCTCTTCGTTATAATTTTGGGTTTGGATGGGACCCTGAAATGAAGAAATTCACCGCTAGAGATGAAGTATGAGATGACTATTTGAAAGTAAGATATATTATAAATTGCAAATTATGATATAGTAGTGTAATTACTTATGTTTATTATTTTGTTATATTTTTCTTAGGCTCATCCAACTAATAAACATCTGCGTGATGAGTCAGTGTGATGTGTCATTTGAAGAATTTGAGGATCTAAGAATAATATTTGGATCAAATGTTGCAATTGGGCAGAATGCTATGGGTTTAGGTGATGCTATTAGTGCATTTACCTACCAGATTGGAGACAATGAGGAGACAAATGATTCAAGTCGTCGCGAAATGATGGATGATGTAGAGGGAGTAACATAAGAAGGTACATCTGACCATGATTGAAAAGCTACCTCAAAGAAGAAAAGTTAGAATTAATGTATTGAGTTCGAACAAGAATTCTGCTGAAGTGAACGCATGAAGTGAAATGGGTAATCAGATTTTTGGCATGATACATAAGAGATGGGAGAAGGAACTTGAAGAAAAATAAGTCGAGGAAAAAGCTACTAATGTATGGGATGCTATCAAAGAAATTCCAGACTTAGATGAAGATTTGCGTTACGAGGGAATGACTATAGTTCACAGCTTAGGTATGAAGTCTAGAGTCAAATATTTTAGTGGATTTCTTCCAACTCCCTTAGTTTTTTATCTCATTCGAAATCGTAGATTCGTGCCTATGTTTGTGGCAGAACGTAATGGATGGATTAAACAAAACCTTTGTAAACCAAAGGAATGAAGTCAGCTGGATTAATAGGGTTTAAGGAGTTCTTCGTTCTAGAGGTTTTATGTTTAAGTTGGTTTTTATTTTTATTTATTTTGAAGCATACTTTATAATTTTAATCGTTAGATCTTCTATGTTATATTTATTTGCTTCATACTATTTTGATTCTATAAGACTTGTTATGATTAGTTTTGAGGTTCGTATGAGGGAATTTTTTAAATCATTTTCTTTTTTATTCTTTGGTTCAATTGATTTACATGATTAATAATTGAGAGTTTTGTCTCGCGTGTCCCTTTAGTAGAGGTTAATTTTAAGTGTGTCCCATTTTTGATTCTTTCTCCCACGTGCTCCTTTTCTGACGTAAAATGACAAGTATACCCTGCTTTTATTATGACATTTGATTGTGTGAGACTGCCCTTTTTGATTGGGGTAGAAAAACAGACAATCTTTTTGTAAAGACTTTTAGGAAAGAGAAAACAAAGGGTGTCATACAATAACAAAATGATATTTACCATAAAAAAAAAAAACAAAGAAGAGAAGAAGGCGATTCAGCCATTATCGAAGTAACGCAGTGAAGGGTTTGGGAAAAGTTTGTCCTTTTACGAAAGTATACTTCAGGATCGTGCGCGATTTGTTTGGGAGAATGGTCAGAAGGTGATGTGGCGGAACGAGAGAGTACGCTTCAAAGTAACATCTGAAATCTCAGGGTAGGTAGAAATCAAGAATACAGAAGAAAAAAAGGACCAAAAAGTACATGTGAAAAGGCAGATTTTTGGTTTGTTTGACAAAAGGTTTGTCATTTGATAAAAGTTTGTCCTTCTGTTGTTTGAGATTGCTTTGTCTTTTAATTATAGTTTTTCCTCTGAATGTTTGGAAGACGGGTTGTCAATTTGCTTGTGTGTGCCTTCGATTTTAAAGATATGAAGGGTTGATGAAAAAAGTAGGGGGTTGTCTAAGAATTTGTCCATGTCCTTATTTTTATATTAACATTAGAAGGTCTTAAGAATTTGTCTATGTCCTTATTTTCTTATTAACATTAGAAGGTCTTAAGAATTTGTCCATGTCATTAGGTTTTAAGTATTTGTCCATGCCCTTATTTTCTCATGAAGATAAGAAGGTCTTAAGTATTTGTTCATGTCCTTATTTTAATATTAACATCAAAAGGTCTTAACAATTTGTCCATCTTTATTTTTATATTAGCATCAGAAGGCATTAAAGTATTTGTCCATGTCCTTATTTTCTCATGAACATCATAAGGCTTTAATAATTTGTTCATGTCCTTATTTTTATATTACCATTAGATGGTCATAAGAATTTGTCCATGTCTTTATTTTATAATTTGTAATTCACGTCTTAACACTTTGTCCAATCTCTAGATCAATAAGGTCTTAAGTATTTGCTAATGTTTAGTTGAATAACAATTAACACGATGTCCACGTCTATTTGAATAACAGTTAACGAGATAAATTAACATAAGAATGTAAGTATATTAATATCATATAATCTACACAATCATCTATGTCAAATCAACTGGCATCCCATGTCCATGTCTATTTGATTAATAATGAATGAAATATAGTAACATCAGTAGTGCTTAAGTACTTGTCCATGTCAAGGTGAATAAAAATAAAGATAATGTCCTTGTCTATTTTTTCAGGATTATTTGTCCATGTCGAGTTGTATAATAGTTAACCCAATGACTATATCTAGTTAAAATATTTCAGATAATGTCCATGTCTATTTTCGTGGATGTATTTTGTCCATTAGTTGAATAATAATTAACACAATGTCCATATTTAGTTGAAATAGATTATGCCAGTTAAACTTATGTTCATGTCTAATTACAAGAGTATTTTTCTATGTCTAATAGTTAACCCAATGACTATATCTAGTTAACATAAGAAGGGCTTAGAATTTGGCCATGTCTAGTGAAAATATTTAAGATAATGTCCATATCTATTTTTGTGGATGTATTTGTTCATGCCTCGTTGAGTAATAATTAACCCACTGGCCCAATTTACACATGTGTAGTTGAATAAACCCCCATGCCCCATGTTAATATAAACGTTTGTCCATGTCCAAATTATGATAGTAATAATCTTGTTCAGTCTCACGTCGATATAGCTTCGACATAGACATGGACAAATATACTAACAATTGTCCATGTCTACAAATGCCCAGTCTCAATGAGACATTACTACGAAAGTCTACTCATGGACTAATATAATAACTCTACCCAAGTTAGACAAATTCCCAAACAACGCCTAAAATATTTATCTACGTCTACGTGAAGAGTAAGTTTTGACCAGTCTTTGTACATTATCTAGCAAATAAATCATTTTGTTTATTGCACACAACCTCATCTACTAATTCAAAATAACTACTTTAACCATAAAACTATATACTAATATTGCTATGTCTAGCTTCACAAGTCTTTTAAGAGGTATATGTTCAGAAAAATTAGGCGGACAAATTTTAGAGGGAAAGTTTTAGAGGAAACATTTTATAGAGGCAAACTAATAAATTTTCCATATATATAGTTAATGGTTTGTTGCCCTTTTGTTATAGTTTGCACTTTGCAGCCGCCATTTGTGTTCATTATTTTCTGTGAGTATTTAACCTTCTCATTATTTATATGCTACGTTTATGTGTACGATTTATATCTCTTTTGTTAAATTCTCCAGCTATTATAGATGTAGGCTTTTGTTGAGGTGTCTTGCAAAGAAATTTTTTGTTTTCATATTTTTGAATTATGACTGATCATGGATTTTCTCTCTTACTCATAAAGTTTCTCTTTGTTTTTCTATTATGACTTCCAGTAATTATAAATTTGTTTCACTCTCTTATATTTCCAACACGTACCACCATGTTTATCATTGTAAATTGATAACTTTGTTTTCGTGTAGAGTTATTACAATGGATTGTATTGTTAGAGAAAGTAAAGAGATACATGCTAGAAAAAAAAGAAAAAGAACGAGAACTTTCGAGTCAAACGTTGACGTAATGTTGTTGGTTTTATTAGTCATTGCAAAGATTTGTTATCTTCTTACGCCAAAGCAACGTCAAATTAGAAAATCAACTACAAGACTTGGGACATGATTATATACAACTATCATTGGTTGAAGATCGTGAACATTTCTGACATCTATATCATATGTATCCAAAGGCATTTACAAAGTTGTGCACTATTTTTAGAGTGAAGATGGGTTTAAAAGACACAAGAAATGTTTCCATTGAAGAAATGCTTGCCACATTTTTGTTCATTGTGGGTCAAAATTTGAGGTATATTCAGGTTCAAGATAGATTCAATAGGTCAAGATTCTCAATAAGTACAAGCGTTAACACAATTCTAAAAGTGTTAAATGCGCTTGCTCCAAGCTATATGGCTAAACCTAGACTTACAGTGTCTACAAAAATAAAAGACAGTACACAATTTTATTCCTATTTTAAGGTATGTTATCTCACATCACATCAACTCTCCTACCAAAATTTAATCCATCAAAATGGTGTCCAAATTGCAAAGTAGTTCTTGTTTGGTGATTCATTACAGGGTTAAAACATAATCATCTTGTGCCCAAAACAAGAAGCTTATGCTATCAGACCCTTGTCGACTTGTGCCATCAGGCCCCTATTGACTTGGCCCATTCAAATCAACTATTCTCACCTGCAAAAACTGCTACCTTTGGTCATGGTGGGAACAAATCTTTTGGTGGGGTATCCATTAGATCAACTTTATGGCCCAGCCATGCAGATAGTGCAGTTGAATCCTTTGATTCAACATTTAACAAAGAATCTACTAAAAAGAAGCAAAGTAATGGAAATGTCTGCATGCTTTTTGGGTTTGAGCCAGTTGAAAATGTTAATGTGGATGAGAGTTTCTCTGCTGCCTCTGTTTTCGTTGTTGTTGTTGTAGATAAACTTGTCCCATCCAATGACTTTGACTCTGTTTAGCAATATGAGCCTTTAAATATCACCCAATTTAATATTCCTTCAGAGAGTAGTGATCCTGAGAAATCCTCTCTGAGGTCTCCTCAAGATTCATAAAATAGACAGATACGTAGCTGCACAAAGGTATATATATCAATTAGCCTCTACCAAAATCCAACTTTTCTTTTATGATGTAATGCACTTACCACGTAGTAAGATGAAAGCAAAAGTAAGAGAGTTTGAGATTTGAGATGTCTGTGTATATCAATGAAGTTTTATGCTATTAGTTCTTCTGAATTCACTTAGGTGTTAGTATTTTGAGGAGTTGTGTAGCTTTCATAAGCCTTGTTCTACATCAAACGATAGTATATAGTATCTTGATATTGGTGTATAGTATCTTCTCACTTGTTTGGTGAAACATTCTTCTTTGAATCCCTGATCATGAGACATCAAAAATCCAAGAATCCAAATTAATAAATCCTTCGATCAGAGATATGATTGATTTATCTATTGAATGTAAAAAAACATAATCTCCAAAAGACCCAGAAAGAAGCTTAAGCGCCTAATATCGTTGATGAGTATCATCAACACGAATCAAAATCAAAAACCTATAAAAACCTAAACAAAGGCAATTATGATTCATCAATTGAGTATACCAACACAAAATCTCAATTAAATTTTGTTCCTTTCACGCCTTAAGGCTAAATACTGACTCATCCATAGTGTTTGCGAAGCACAACAAATGATCAAGACTCAAAGTATTACCAAGAGGAAATGAAAACAGTATGCATTCACTGGAAGATGTATGCATTCACTGGAAGCTTGAAATCTCTCAACACAGAAAAAACTTCAGCCAAACAGAACTTGGGGACTGCGAGAGCCAAATTCATTTTTCATCGTAAGCCACAGACCGACAAAGACTTGGGAGATTTGGGACTGCGAGATCCAAATAGAGTTATAGATAATTACGACTCCGATTTTAGAATACTGATGGAAACGTCACTGATTTTGATTAGTCGTAAAACAGTAATCAAATACTCCAAAATCCATCGTCACAGAATTCAGTAGATTCATCATTCCTTATCAATAACAAGAGATTTAAAAGTATTCTAAAATACATCGTTCGAGTACATGATTCAATAACAGAGAATTTTAAAGGATTTCAGCAAATGCATCATTGAATAACGGTGGATTCTACATTGATTTTAAAATCCATTAAAATACCCAATTGAATAACATCCCCTTAGATTCTAAAAGACAGCTTGTTTCAAGTATGAAACAGTGTAGCCAAACAGATAAAGAAGCATAAGACGAGAAACCATATGAAGGTAGACGACTTAGAAGAAACCCTAGAGATCATGTTCCCTTGGAAGAACAAAATAGAGAACATGAAAAATCCTCCTAAAAAGATGTTTGGGCCTGATTCGGATGCGTTGGGGAGATGCAGCAAACCGGTGTGGAAACAAATGTTGGAGAGCGATGTAAAAAAAAGATCAATGTAGGCTCATGTTAGGAAAAGAACAAGTGAAGAAGATGATTGTTGAGGTTCTTGGAAAAGTAGAGAATCCTGGGATTAAAGGACGTAAGGTCTCAGTGCATGGACGAGATGGACAGATTTTTGAGATGTCGTTCAAGATGTGGAATGATCACACTCATGTTTTGATGAGTGCCGAATGGAAGAAGTTCATGTTAGAATATGGGATAAATAAGCATTGTGATTTTCTTATTATTTGGACGTTTAGGCACCAAAAGACTGATAGAATTTGCTTCGCTATTGATTTTGATAGGTTTGGGGTGAAAGATAAGCTGAGTAAAAGAATCTTGAAAAAAGCTGCCTTTTAAAAATCTAAATTAGGATTTTTTGTGTTCCTTAGGATTTTTAGTGTATATAACTACGTTCTATTATAATTGAGGGAGTTTTTTGTTTAATAAAACACAAAATCAGTTTAATGCTTTTGTATTTTGTTAAAGATCTATAACGTCAGTTCTTTTTTGGTTCTTTTGCGAGACTGATAGTTAAACAAGAATGCAAAGATTTAGAAGCAGCAATGCTTAGAGTATAATTTCTCTCCATGCAAAAGTTTCTCAAGTCTATCAGAACAACGGGTGGCGTTTGCTTACTCTGAGTTTCTGACTTGTGTTTTACGCTACAAGTATTATAGCTACATGAACTCTTGTAGAACTGAACTTAAAAGAAACAGATTTAGATCGAACTTGATATTGATTTTTCATTCCAAAACATCAAAAGATAATTCCAGTCTAGACAAAACCTGAATTTAGTTGATTGGTCTAATTATTAATACTTTTCAACTATTTGGTGGACTCATATCTATGTTATCAACACACTATCTATATTATTGCAAAAGTGAACACCGTTATAACTTTTTTATATTGAAAATCAACATAAACAATTGGTAAGGTCAAATTTAGTGATTTTAATAAAGTTAGAAAAAGATAATGCTCAATGCTTGATGAATCTGAACTCAAGAATCTTATCTCTTTAGATTGCATTCACATTGTAATAATCGAAACATTCTCTATATATATATATAAAGAATGATGGAGATAAAAATAACAAAAAATACATAGAAGTCTAAAAGTAGTACAATTATTAATCTTCTTTTTCTTCTTTTTCTTCTCATTCTTCTCCTTCATTTCTTTTTCTTCGTCTTTTACTAAAATGCCCGGAAAAGGTTAATTTCCATCGTAGTTTTTGTGTTCTGTAGATTAGTCTGTGACTCAAAATCTGTACTTAATTTCTGTTTGATTAGTAACTTAAAGCTCTCTCTAATCGATTTCTGGTCTTTGTCCAGCTCGAATCATCAATTAAGGTATGTAGCTTAGTTACATG
>WJSH01008010.1:58361-68846 GCA_009757365.2 Lepidium campestre | reverse complement strand
TTTTTTTTTTTTTTTTTTTTTTTTTTTTGTGAAAGATTAGATTTTTTTGATGTTTTCTTGTGAAATATATGACTTTTTATTTTCTCATGAAAGAGTTGATCCTTTTTATTTTTTTTTTGTGAAAGATTTGATGCTTTTACATATTTTCTTGATAAAGATATTATTTTTGTGATATTCTTGTCAAAAATTTAATTTTTATGATGTTCATATGAAAAAATTGATTTTTTCAATGCACGAACGCATGCAATTGGAAAGATATTTTACATGGAGAGAATAGAAGAAAATGATTTTAGATCTTTGTGTCAACATGAACATCGATTATTGTTGGGCTATAGCTTTGGTTAAACAATTGGAGAGTTTACTAAAAATCAATGATAAACTGCTCGAAAATCAGTTACTCTTATTTCAAAAATTGATAAATTTGGTTCTTAAACGTGGAGGTCGTCGTTGTACTATACAAAAACATTGGTTTATAAGAAACATTTAGATACCATTAAGATTTCTACAGATGAAGGATAATGTTTTGAGCAGTGTACAAAAGTTAACATACAGTTTTAAGGAACGACCAACACTAAAAATACATTTAGATTCCATTTTAGATTTGGTTTGATTTGTATTTTAGATATATGCTAATAAATATCACGCATGCTCTTATTTTGAACAAATATCACAATGCACAATGTTGCTCATGTGGAGATGAAATTAAGAAGCATTCATCGATGACGCAAAATAATCCTAGTTGTCCATTGGTATCACAATGAGAAATGTTCAAATTTTGAGCACGCAAATTGGTATTTTCGGCTGAGTTTTGATTTTTTTTTGTGAAATTTTTTATGTTTTCTTGTGAAAGATTTGATTTTTTTGATGTTTTCTTGTGAAAGATTTGATTTTTTGGATGTTTTATAAATGAAAGATTATATTTTTTTGATGTTTTCTTGTGAAATACTGAATATTTCTAATGTTATTGAGAAAGATTGGATTTATTTTTTATGTTTTATTGTGAAATGTTAGATTTTTTGATATTTTCTTGTGAAAGATTGGATTTTTTTGATGTTTTCTTTGGAAATGTTGGATTTTTTTATATTTTCTTGTGAAAGATTGGAATTTTATGTTCACGTGAAAGATTTGATATTTTTCTTTTATGAAAGATTTAACTTTATATATATTTTCTTGTAAAAGATTTGATTTTTGGGATATTCTCTTAAAAATTTTGATTTTTTTTAATGTTTCTTGTGAAAAATTGGATTTTTTTAATGTTTTCTTGTGAAATATTATATTTTTTTATGAAATATATGACCCGATATCAGTTATGATGTCAACAAATTATCACAATACATACATTGTCCCACTGATTTGCATTGGTTTGCAGTTAAGAGGGTCCTTCGATATTTGGATAACACAACTGATCATGGGATTTACATCAGCTCTGGATCCACCCCGACACTCCATGCCTTCTCTGACATGGATTAGGCAGGCGATCCGGATGACTATGTCTCTACCACGGCTTATATCATTTACTTTGGTAGCACACCAATAGCATGGTCATCAAAGAAGCAATCTGGAGTTGCGCGTTCTTCTACCAAAGCAGAGTACCGAGCCGTAGCATCAACAACATCTGTAGTCACTTGAGTCTGCTCCTTGTTTACAAAACTACAAATTCATCTCTCACTACCTTCAATTATTTATTGTGATAACCTCGGTACAACGTATCTATGTGCTAATCCGGTGCTTCATTCTCGCATGAAACACATCACTCTCGATTATCATTTTGTTCACAACAAGATACAAGCCAAAGCACTGTAGGTTATTCACATCTCTACAAAATCGCAACTCGCCTATGTCTTGACAAAGCCGCTGCCTAAACCCTGATTTCAAGATTTAAAACTCAAGATTGAAGTTACACATGTACCTTCATCTTGAGGGGGAGTATAGGAAATGATATATATGTAGATACATAATACATAGATCACTTGTATAATCTCTTGTATAAATACTCTATGTCATTAATCAAAGCACACCATTCAGCCTAATCTCCTTCATGCACAATGTTGCTCATGTGGAGATGAATATAGGAAGCATTCATCGACGACGCAAAATAATCCTAGTTGTCTATTGGCATCACAATATGAAATGTTCAAACTTTTAGAACGCAAATTGGTATTTTCAGCTGAGTTTTCATGTTTTTGTGAAAGATTTGATGTTTTCTTATGGAACATTGGATTTTTTAAAGTTTTCTTGTTAAATGCTGGATTTTTTAATGTTTTCTTGTGAAATATTATATTTTTATTTTCATGTGAAAAGTTGATATTTTTTATGTTTCTTTTATGAAAGATTTGAGTTTTTATATATTTTCTTGTGAAAGATTTGATTTTTCTGATGTTTTGTTGTGAAAAATTAGATTTTTTTGATGTTTTCTTGTGAAAGATATGACTTTTTATGTTCTTGTGAAAGAGATGATCCTTTTTATATTCTTTTGTGAAAGATTTTATGTTTTTATATATTTTCTTATGAAAGACTTAATTTTTGTGTTGTTTCCGTGAAAATTTTGATTTTTTCAATGGACGAACGCATGCAATTGAAAAGATATTTCACATAGAAAGATTGGAAAAAAATGATCTTAGGTCATTGAGGGCAATTAGAAAATCGATGTTGTTGGGATATAGCTTTGGTTAAACAATTAGAGAGTTTATTAAAACTCAATGATAAACTGCTCGAAAATCAGTCACTCTCATTTCAGAAGTTGATAAATTTGGTTCCTAAACATGGAGGCCGTCGTCGTGCTATAGAAAAACATGGATTTATAAGAAATATTTAAATACCATTAAGACTTCTACAGACAAAAGGGTACTGTTTTGAGCAGCGTACAAAAGTTACCATACAGTCTTAAGGAACGACCAACACTAATAATATATTTAGATGCCATTTTTAATTTGTTTTGATTTGTATTTAAAATATATGCTTATAACTATCAGTCATGCTAATAAATATCACTCATGCTTTTATTTTGAATAGATGTCACAATTAACAATGTTGTTCACGTGGAGATGAAATTAGGAAGCATTCATGGACGACGCAAAATAATTAATTGTCCGTTGGTATCACAATGAGAAATGTTTAAATTTTGAGCACGCAAATTGATATTTTCGGCTGAGTTTTAATATTTAATAGTTTAATTTTCTCTAGGATCATTTCATAAATGGGTGGAAAAAGTAATGCTAAAGAATTATATATATATATATATATATATATATATATATATAATATTTTTCTGAAAATATAAAATAATAAATGAATCTGAAAATAATAAATAATAATAATAAGTCGACCAAAAAAAAAATAATAATAATAATTAATAAAAAAGTTTAATATGTAGTAAAATATGGTATAATTTATAAGTTTTGTTATATATAATTTGAACATATAAATAAACTAAATATACAATATAAAATTTTATGTAACATTTTGAATATATTTTGTACAAACTTTTTTAATAGATATAAGAATCTATAAGAATATTCAAAATTAATCAAAAGTCTATGAAAATCTTATAACAAAACTCATTAAAAGTCTGCAAAAATATGTAAAACTTTAGAAATCTTCATTATTTTAAAGTTATTAAAACTTTTTTAAAGTATAGATCCAGTAACACTCTTAAGTTTTAATCATAGTGAATGACTTTGAGAATACCTAATGAAGATGCAATACTTTTGAAGATTTTATTTTGTAAAGAAAAATGTATAGAATCAACAAACCAATAACACAATGGGTCTGATTGATGACGCCGTTTGAAACGACCTTTCGAAAAAAATGAGTGGTTGAAATGAAGGTCGTTTGAAAACGACTGTTTGAAGATAGTGGTTGATAAAAGAGGTTTTCAAACGAAGATCGTTTGAAGATTATTGTTGACTGGTAACATTGTAGTGGTTGAATAGTATAATGAGATAAAAATTAGTATATAAAACTTGATTTAAATAATTATTTTAAAAATGATACAATAACATATAATTTAAAATTTTTCATATAAAAATAAATATATAGATTACAATTACTATTTTTTTAATTTTTTCTAAATGTAAACAAATGATTCTTCTTCTTAAAATCATAATGTGAATCATATACTCTTTTTTAAATCATATATATTCGTAAAATGTAAAAATAAATGATCGTTTTTAAATACAAATAATGGTCGTTTCTCAAACGACCATAAATAGCTCCGTTTTCAAATGACATTTTTAAACGACCTAAATAAATCCAAAAGCCTTTTGAAACGACTGTTTGAAAAGGTTGTTTGCGAAATGTTGTTTCAAACAAAATGCTGATTGGTAGCAAAATAAGCATATCGTTTACAAACGATCTTTTGTTTGCTACCAATCAGACCCAATATATTAATTCAATGAATATATGAGACTCTTTGGTAATATTTGAATAATACAATTTTTTTATGGATTTTATAAAATTATGAATCTAATAACTCTAGATTTATAGAAATTTTTGAAGAATTTTTACAAATATATAAACTAATAACATCAAATTTAATAAAATTTTAAATTTTTTTGATTTAATAACACTAAAATCTTAATAACATTTAATACTTTATAACTTTAGATAAATAGATAAACCAATAACACCAAAGGTTTTTTTAAAGATATTTTATTTATTAACCTTCAAATAAGATTCTAAGTACAGACGACAAAAAAAGTTGATCGACATAAATAAAAAAGAAAAAAACTGGCTAATTTTAATTTTTGGGAAGAAGAACACTGAAACACCGAACCGACATAATTTTTGGATCGAACACTTTGAAGAAGGTTTGCTCCATTTTCGATTTTGATTTGAGTAAGATGTTTTCATTTTGAAATTTTGGTTATCGTTGCAAAAGAAAAATTTATGAATCCGTTAGTTCTGGATTTGGAGTATACAAATCATGTGATGTATCTCCTTGCTATCGTATGATTCTTAATATTTTGGTTCATCTCTGGAAATAATTTCCAGTTTTTGTAGATGTTTTGTTCATCCAGCTCTGTGCGTAAGAAAAATTGAAAATTGGGAAAAAAAATCTTAAGAGTCGGAGGGTCAGGTTAATGAATTATTGAAATGTGATATCTTTGGAATGAAGAAGATGGGGTTTTAAAGCTTCTTTACTTAGTTCTGAAGTGGGAATTTAGTTTGGAAGCTTGGCTCTGCTTATGTTATGTCTAAATTGAGCTAAAGTTTATGTTTTGTCTTAACAAAGCTAGCCCTTTATTTCTGAGATCCTGACTGTATTTTCAGTAATTAAGTAGATGGAATGCGTGATTAGTGAAAGGTTTTTGTGTGTTTAACTTGTTGCAGGATCTAACTAGGTCCAAGCTTGTTATGCAACTGGAGAAAAAGAAGAGGTTTAGTTTACAGTTATTAGAAAGATCGAAGTTGATTTTGTGTGTTTCTTGAACAAGGAGATGATGCGGTACAAAGAGGTAGCACTTTCTATCTTGTCTTAAAGAGAGAATGGAAACAAATCTATATATAGTATTAGCTAAGTATGCTTCTTCATTGGATCTGTACTTTCTTTTAGTCTTTGAAGTTTTATTTTCGTGTCTGCTTGAAGGAGAAAGAGGCAAAGAAGGAAGCTTTCAGGAAGTATTTAGATTCTAGTGGAGTTCTTGATTCTCTCACCAAAGGTATAATTTCTTTTTGTATCAAAACAGTTCTACTGATCGAATAATTTGACTTTTTTCTGGCTATTACAATTTGATTTACACTCTTTTGTATGTTCTGGAACATGACTTGGGTTTTATATGTAGTTCTGGTTTCTCTGTATGAGCAAAATGACAAGCCTTCCTCTGCTCTAGAGTAAGTTTCTGCACACATACTTTAGATTCCTATCGTTATTTACTAGTTTATGACATAGTATTTTAGATCTCTATAGAAAGAGTTTGTGGGTTGGCTTTTAATCTTTAATCCAAGCACTGGCGAAGTAAGGTATTTCGACAAGCACTGTCTATTTATTACAGTGATTTTCGTCCTAGGCCTTTAGAAATTAGACCTGAGCATTGTGAAGTTCGAGTAGAAGTTCCATCATAGGCTCCATTAATTTTGATTTTAGATATTGATGGGAATTTTGGTTAGTATTGACATATGAAGATCCTAAGGTCTTGTTCCTGACTGCAGATTGACAATATTATTACGCATAAGGCTATCTATTTACGTATATATATCAAGCTGTGTCTGCAAATCTTGCATTCCAGCCATATGATCCTTTAGTTTCGGTTTTCGAAAATCCTCAGGTGTTTCAGGTTATAAATTTTGTCTAATTTTCCGGTGGTTTTCTTGTTTAGATTCATTCAACAAAAGCTAGGTGGTCCTTCAGTCTCTGATTATGAGAAGCTTCAAGCAGAGAAGTCTGATCTTCAAATAAAGTACAATGAGCTTTTGGCTAAACATCAAGAAACATTAAGAGAGGTATTGGGTCCTAACTTAAACCATTCAACCAATCTATAGTCATTGGTTAGTATCATGAGTTCAGGCTTCTGTAGATTTCTTCAACATCCATAATCTTTTAAAACATGTTGACTCTTGCTTTATATACTTAAACAAGCCATCAGAAGTCCAAGGAGTGCCTGAGTTTTGTCATGGTTATTGTTAGATTGGAATCTTTTAAAGAGGTCTATTGACAGGACGTTATAGCTATCCTGGGGTTTGGCGAATTATCCGATCAGGCACTCGCCATTTATTTTCATAGTTCAACTCCTTGACAACACGAAAAATAGTGTTTATAAATGTGTTTTACATTTCTATAAATGGTTTAATCTTTGCAGTTAGATGAAGTGAAGAACTTGCATTCAAGAAACTCTTCAAAAGATGATGCAGATAGAGAAGTCCTTGAAGATGAAGCCACGACCTTTGTCACTCCTCACCATTAAAAGTGACTATTAAAAAAAAAACATGAATGATCAGTTGTCCTTTGAATCTCCATTTTACACTCTTACATTCATTTTTGTATTCTTTTTGTTATGTAGTCATTGATGATAACAAAAACGAAAACTGGACTAGTAATAATAAATAGTTGTTACGAAATGATCACACCTACATCTAAAATAATTTAGAGATAATTACAGGAAAGGCACTCAAATTAGTAAATTTTATGGAAACAGGCTTTGATGTCTAAATAACTAAGCTGCATGGAATTAGAAGCGGGTACGCGAAAGTTGTGTAAATAGCTAAGCTGCATGGAATCAGAAGCGGGTACGCGAAAGCGGAAGCATTTAGAAGCGCAGAATCAAGCTTTTTGAAAAAATTAAGGAAGCGGGTATGTGTTGGAAACGTGTGTATATATATATATCATAAATCACTAAACATAAAATTATATTAAAATAAATTTTTAAAACAAACAAAATTCACTTTATAATTTAAATATTATAACTCACTAAAAAATAATAATAAGTCTTTTATTGTTTAAATTTTAATATTTTAATGTAAATTGAATTAAATTAAACGTTATAAAATTAGAAACCAAAATATTAGTTATTGGGTTGTTTAATTTTTTAAAAATTTAACATGATATGAAACAATTTCGAGATTCCAAAACGCTTCTAATTCGGAATCGTACGCTTCTAACGCGATTCCAAACACTTTATTTTTGGAATCGCGATTCCAAAGAGCTTCTGAGAGATTCCACGCGCTTCCGATTCCGAAGCGGAAAGCGCATCATCCTTGAAGATTCCGTGCTACGTAGGTAAATAGGTATTAGTGAGGTTTACCCCTGTGTGTCATTGGAGAGGTTTCCTGCCGGTTCAGTGTATTAAGCCCTCGCACGAGTGACATTATTGTATCTCTTAAGGCTTTTTGTTTTCTTTTCCTTTGTTGCGATTTGCGATTAAAAGAAAAGAGCATTGTGTACTACAAAAATGGTGGAGACAAGAAGTAAACGGCAGAGAGAAAGGAGTCAGTCTACGGTGGTGAAACCGTTGGACAAAGAAGTGATGTCGAACATGTAGAGTGCAAGGAAGGCTGGCCAGTCTGATTCCGTTTCAGATGAGTCATCGGAGAATATTTCTTTGTTGCAGAGTCGAGGTCCGAACAATTCGTCGCTTGGGGTCTCGAATTGCCGTTGCATGTCGGTAAGGAGGTCAATCAAAGTGTGCGCGGGTCTGGATCGGCAGTTGTCGGATTTTGAAAGTTAAAACGGGGTAAGTCGAGCTGGGTACTGTGTTCTCTGTTTATACATTTGATTTCATATATGGTTTGCTTTCAATCAACTAAATTTTAAGCAATTCTAAAACATGTTCAATATATAGCATTCTAAAACTCTAACTTAAGCCGAGGACATGTGGTCTAGTGGTAGTGATTTCTTTACAAATCATCTGGTACCGGGGTTCGATCTCTCCCCACTACAAGTGAAAAAATAGATTTTAGAGAGTGAGTTTTGAGCTATGGATCGGGTCTTGTCGATCCAATTGTTAAAAAAAAAAACTCTAACTTAAAAAACTAGGCTCAAAAGGTTTGTGAAAACAAAAGAGAATGCGTACCAAATAATAGGCCAGGCCTAGAAAAATAGTTCACAAAAGCAGTCCCTTGGAGCTCATTCTTTTAATTTTGAATTCGGCCAATCTAGTTATGCCTGATCCATGAGAAGTAGGGCAACATAACCCTAGTTAAGTCAAACCTATCATGGCGGCGTGAAACCATCTCACAGGAGAAAGACATATCGTCTACAAAAGTTCGCCAAGAAAGTGGAGAGGGCGGCATGAACGATGAAGATGGCGGTGAATTGGCTAAACCACTGGTGTAGCAGAAATCAGATTAGGGTTTCTGATCTCAGAGGCAGCAGCTACAAGACAAAGAAGCGGCGACATAAGCAAATAAACGGCAACGACGTGAATTAGGGTTATGGCGGGGGCGGCGGTGAACTCGTGGTGGCGGCGGCGGACGATGATGTAGAGCGGCGGCGATGGGATAGATGAATCTAAAGGAGAATTGAATCAAGCCTCTAGAATCCTACCAACAAGAAGAAGTCAGGGTTCACTCTTGCTAGGCTTCCTTACGTGGGAGCAGAGCTCGACGACGGCTAGGGTTTGAGATTTTTCACGTTAGCAAAAGCTAAGGTTTTGTTTTCTTTAGATCTCTCTCTGTTTATTACTGATGCAAGGGAGTTACATTATTTAGAGAATTCTCTGAGGAAACCCTAAAACCTAATGGACCAAGACCTTACTAGGAACCCTAAAAAAAGGAAAAAGACCAAAACTGATCAGAGTTTTTTTTCTTTTAATGGACCCATCGAAATAGGCATTAGAAAGAAACAATAGTCTTTCACAACTTAAACCCAAAATAATTTACTAATTAGTCAACCCTTAGGTCAACCATTTTCACCCTAAAAACAAATGACCATAAGGTCTTATTACAACAAACCCAACAAAAAGACCTAGTGGATCTAAATAGTCTTAATTAAATAAATAAATAATAGAAAAAGGCCCAGAGAGAGTATGGCTTGCGTGATTCGGACTAACTCTAGTGTCACTCTGGTGTCACTCTGCACCAGATCACTCCCAGTTAGAGAGATTCGACCCCGAATCTGTAGGTTATATACACCATATTTAGCTAGTTTTTCATGCATGTTTTTGATTAATTTTCATCATATAAGAAGTGCATTCATTCATTTTAGTATAAGTTTTCACTCATTGTGCATTTTAGAGTTTTAGAATAGAGAGTTGATATTTTTCCTTTCTTTGAGTCTTTTCTAGGTGATTTGGAGCCAATTTGGAGGAATAGAGACTTGGAGATGAGTGTGGAGCAAAACAATGAAGTAAAATGCATCAAACAAAGAAGTAAAGTCAATTATGTTGACTTGATCGATTGAAAGACTTCCACTGAATGGAATTGAGTGATATTTGGACAGAAGATAGCTAAAAGAGTTATATTTTATATGGCGGTGATTTGAAGGCATTTGGACAAGCGGCCTGGAAGATACAACAAGTTTACTCATGATAGGTCCGTTGGGGCTTCATGCTCAAGAGTGTTTGCAAAAGAAGGCCTTGCCGTGAATGGAATTGGATGATATGTTGACACAAGATAGCCAAAAGAGTCAGCTTTCTTTTGGCGTTGGTTTGAAAGCATTTGGACAACCAGTCTGGAAGATATGACGACTTTACTCAGGACCGGCCGAACCAGAAACGAGATCGGCCGATCTAGAGATGGGACCGGTTGAGCATCAACCGGTCTAGATATGGGACCGACCGGTCTACCTCTCAGCACATGTTTTTCCCTTTTATTTTACTTGGATTCGATCCAATTTGTCTTGGTTCGACCCAACTCGTTTTGGAACCTTAAAACCCTAATGTTTAAGGGTTGAAACACAATTCTTCTTATCATTTTAGAACAGCCACTTTAGAGAGATTTTAGAGAGAGAGATTGAAGCTTGATTTCCTCTTTTTGGAGATCATCTCCCATCTATTGAGATTTTTTGTTCTCTTTTATTTTCTCTTTCATTTTGTTTGAGCTTTTATTCAC
>WJSH01008010.1:20660-43535 GCA_009757365.2 Lepidium campestre | reverse complement strand
AAGGTCTAAAAAAAAAAAAAAAAAAAAGAGGGTTAGCAAAGTAAAGGAGCTAGAGCTTGTGTATAAAAGTATTTCCCATATATTTTAAGAAAGTTTTTGCAATGTGCTTTGATTAAAGAATTTCCTTGATTGATTCCTTGGGTTTGAAGTTTGAAAAGGGTAGTATCTTTTAGGAGTCGGTTTTGAAAACGAGTAGATCTAAGGATTGGTTTTTGGGTTACTATTTGTGTGATCATTGGGTAGAATGGAAGCTAAGAATTGTATTCGTCAATTATTTTTATCTTGGTATAATTTTGTTCGATGATTAGCATTCTTATTTCATGAGAGTATAGTCGCCTTAAATCAAATAGCCTTGTTGCACACATATCTTTAGTGCTTTCTTGCATTTTCTCACCTAGCCAAGTGGTATTTGATTGACTATCCATTTGTGAGACTGCATATCTATGAGAACAATGAATGTGAAGAATGGTTGATTGAATAGCTTATGGACTCTTGTGAACGCTTATTGTTTGATAGAGATAGATAAGCCTTGAGAAGTTAGAGTTCACTTGGAATCTTGTTTTGAGATATGTGTGGTCACTATCATTGGTCGTTAAATGCTAATCTTTGCTAAGGTCTTGACATGTTGAGTTCCCATTTTCAAACCTCTCTTCCGAGATCGTCGGTTGTTTGCTTGAGGACAAGCAAAGTACAAGTCCAGGGAAGTTGATATACACTATAAATAGCTTCATATCATGCATTTTCTAGTTCTTTTCACATCACTTAGATCCTAAGTTCATACACTTTAGTATAGTTTTGCATTCATTTCGTATTTTAGAGTCCTAGAACTAGAAAGTCGCGTCTTGTTGTCTTTTTGGGTCTTTTAGGTGGACTGGAGATCGATCACACGAACATGGATTGGAGATCGAGGAGGAACAAATGGATATGGAGCTATATGCAAGGATGGGAAGAAGGCACTAAGCTAAGAAAGGATTGTAGATTGCAAGAAGAAGGAGAAAGATCGAAGATGAGCCACGACCGGCCGGACCAAAGGAGAGACCGGCCAAGGCCGCAGCATGACCGGCCCAACATCAAACAAATCCGACACATACCTCTCAGACCAGTTGAGCAAACTTCACGACCGGTCAGTCACAGATCACGACCGGTCCAACATCGGACCATGTTTCCGAGACATTTACTACGACCAGCCGAAGATGGGTCGCGACCAACCGGGCGCGTTCAACCAACCGAAACCCAGAAGAACATGACTGGTCCAGCTCAACCCGAGACCGGTTGGTCACAAACCACGACCGGCCGGGCACCGAAGCTATTTTTGATGCAAGAAGCTGCGACCGGCCGAGAACGAGCCGCAACCGACCGATCCCGATGCATTGAAGATGTGGCCACATCACCTCATCTCGGGTTTAACCCGATTTTCTAGGTCAACCCATTAGTCTTGTTTTGTTTTCTTTCCCTTTTGGAACCCTAAGTATTTAAGGGCCTTTTATGTGTTTTTAGAGACAAGTCTTTTCATTTGACCTTTTTGGAACACATTTGAGAAGATTTGAAGACTCAACCTTGGATGATGAACTTTAGATCATCATCTCCTATCTATTGAAGATTTCTATTCCCTTATCTTTTTTTTCTTTATTATGTCTTTTTTTATCATTTATTTTTTTTTGTTTGTTTTGTCTTTGTTTCAACATGTGTGAGTAGTAAAATGATAAGTTGATGGTTAGGTAGATTTTTGGGGTTTTGATGGTTAGATCTTGAAGCTAGGTTGTTAGATCTTGAAGCTAGGTTGTTAGATCTTTAGATTCCTTCACTTAAGGTGATCTTAATGCTAGAATTAAAGTAGCTAATCAAGACTAGATGCTAGGACTTTTGTCGCTCGAGAGGTGTTCGATGAAATGCTTAAATGACCTTTTTGTGAGCTTTCATTCCCTAGCCAACTAGCCAATGAGAGGTGATGTTAGGATGGAAAGTGGTCTTTGTGAACTTGATTATTAATGCTTGTTAAGCTTTTGACTGGCAAATGAGAGTTTAGCTTGATTGATTGCTTAGCAAAGAGTTCAATGCCATGAGAGTGGGTTGTTCTAGTCATTGTTGTTCATGCTCTCAATCGTTTTCCTTTTCAAAAACTTATTGCTTTACAGTTTGTTTTATCTTATCTTGTCTTCTAGTTTGTCTTTGTTCTAGTTTGTTTTTTGTTTGAGTGTTAGTAGTTTAATTCTCTGAAAAACCAAATTATATTGTCTCTCTAGCTCGACTCTAAGACTTGCAGTCTTATGGTGTTAGTTCTAAATTCCCTGCGGATTCGAACCTCAAGTACTACGATGTCATAGTTGTTCATGCTTGTTGATTTATTTGATTGTTGGAAATAACGAACATCAATTTGTGGGGGCCGACTTTGCGAGGGAGTTGCGAGTCCCCTTTTGCGAGGGACTGGTGAGGGTGTGGTTTACGAGGGATTTGCGAGTATCCCTTTTCCGAGGGACTTGTGAGGGCAGTGATTGCGAGGGAGTTGCGACTACAAGTGTACGTTGCGAGGCGGTTGCGAGGGATTATTTTTATTTTTTACTTTTTTAAATATTTTTATTTAATATTAAAATTATATTAAAATAAATTATAAAATTAAAATTAAATTAAAATTAAATTAAAATAAATCTAAAATTAATTAAAATAAAAAATAACAGTTACCAGCATTTGCTATGTGCTCGGCCATAGCCTCGTTCTCGTCCTCGGCCTCGACCTCTTGAAGTATGGTAGCTAATCGCGGATCCGTCTGAGTCCATAAGGAGAATATATTATCATATTTCATGAGCTTCTTGGCAGGAGTCTTAAGCAACTGGCTCTAATGATCGAACCTCTCCCAAAGACCTGATGATTCTGGTAAAAATTGAGATCCAAATACTGCAGAGGAAGTACATTTATCAATCTAAGAACCGAGTGAAGCAGCTCCAAAAATTCTCCCATTTTTACGGGGAGCGAGCTAATAAGAAAATATTACATTTATATGTAAGTATGATTTAAATTAATAGAAACGTTTATGGAAAAATTGAAACAAACATACCTCTCAAAACTTTTGTTCTTCTGGGCAGTGGATAGTTGGGTCAATCCACTGCTCTCATCATCATCATTCTAAGTCAACTGCGACATCTTTGCAGTGATATCGTTATAAGCCTCTCTGATTTTTGGTCAACAAAAGATCTATCAGACTTCCGTTGCTTCATCTGGTGAAGAACCGCTACCAAATCAGGATGCGTATCTCCGGTTTCTTCTTGCTGAAAATATTTAAAAATATATTGTATCAAACAAATTCATAAAAAATATAAATACATGTTAAAATTAAAATACTTACAATCATTTGTGCTCGGGCGGTGAACGAAATCTGTCATGAGCAATGCTTGTGAGGACCTTCGCCTTTGGGAGCTGAGATCGATCCGCTCGACTGTTTGCACTCTTAGTCTCTGTCTTCGGATCACGCCAGTACTGAACGAGGCCATTCCATACCGCCTTATCAAACCACTTAGGCATTGCATCGTCACCTTTCGTCCTCCATTTCTTCTTTCAACGACCAACCTGGTCGGACATACGATCCTTCAACTTTTCCTCAAACGCAGCTCGGACATGGGCCGTTTTATCAACGTCCCAGTGATATCTTTGCTACAAAGAAAAATAAGAATAAATAAACACAAATTGAAATTAAATTTAAAAATACAACTAAAACCGAAAAACTTACAGCAAATGATTTAAACCATCTCTCGATGACATAATTTGGGGTTTGACTAATATTCGCATGCTGCTCCTTGAAATCTCTTTCAAAAATTTCTCTAATAGCAGTCACAAACTTTTCGCCGTGATAAAACCTAAAAAATTAAAAAAAAAACAGATTAAATTAAAAAAAATTAAGTTGATAAATTTAAAGCTTAATAAATTAACAAATGTACCAAAGAATTATGGTGGTCAGTTTGGATCGAGTTTCAGGAGACTTGAATGTCCATACGCCATAAGAAACTGCTCAATAGTCAAACTTGCGGTAACCTCAGCAGATATTGGCTGGAAAGCACTGGTACCAAGAGCAGGCGATGGAGAATGAGTCTCCTGGATAGGTGTGTAGTTTGGCTGATCGGAGAAACTAGAACCATGGGTAAGAGGAGTAGATCCCCGTGTCGGAGGCGTAGAAGACGACCCGGGATGAGGTCCAGGAGGTGTCGTAGGATGTAATCCGCCGGTGCTTGATAGAAATTGAGAATAGTGGTTATGAATTCCCGACATCTACAAACATGTAAAAATATTTAAAAATACATTAAACATCTGTATTAAAAATTCATTAAACTTTCTAAATTCGAAAACCTAAAATCTAATAAATATAAACCTAGATCTAGATTCCAAATCCTAAAATACCACAAATCTAAGAATAAAACATATAAACAAAGTAGGAGAGAAGAGTTCTTACCTTTGCAAAGAGAGGAGGAGGAGAAGTGGCGGCCTTAGGCGGAGGAGACTAGGAGAAGCGGCGTCTTCGGCAGAGGAGAAGAGGAGAGGAGGCGGAAGAGACGAGGAGAGGAGGAGGAGCGGTGAGGAGAAGCGGCGAGCAGAGGAGGAGAATTGAGAAATCGCCGGAGAGAGAAGAGAAGAAGAAAATGTAGAGAGAAGAGAAGGAGAAAGGAAGAAGAAAGAAAGATAAGCGGCGCGATATTGGTTTTATTAAGTGAGCACTGTTAGGGAATTGCGAGGCATCTGACCCATCCCTCGCAGATCCCTAACAACCTTGCAAGGGATTTGTGAGGCATCTGACCCATCCCTCGCAAATCCGTCGCAGTGTGCAAAAAATTGGATATGAAAAAACAAAATACATTTTCGCTACATTATATATATATATATATATAAATTAATCAGATTTATTTTCAGAGTCATCATGATCAGTGTCTTCTTCGTCCTTGGTGTCTTCAAACTCCTCAGAATCTGCATTTTCATAACCTGAATCATCGTCGAATACAATGTCTTATACTTCTCGTTGTGCATGTATGATTTCTTCACTTGATTCGATAGCTGCAGAGAGTTGTGATGATCTATCTTGCTGCATAGCCATATCATCAACTTTTTCGACTATACGACCTCTTGGATTCACTTTTATCACCGATAACCATGTCTCCCGTCTCTGCCTTATACGAGGATAAGGAATAAAACACACTTGTTCTGCTTGACATGCTAGAATAAAGGGATCAAACTTGGAATATGTTTGATTTACATTTACATCAGTTACCCCTAACGAGTTTCTTCAGGCTCCTCAACTGGGCGTTGAATTGTAGCAATGACATTTGAATAAAATGTATTTCAACCCAATAATTCTAGGATACCCAACTTCTATAATTTCTTTCAAAATACCGTAGAAATCGGTTTCACCTGGTACGTGAATTCCATAGTTTGCAGTCGCTCTATTCGAACCATGCTCCTAAGTATGAAAAGTGTATCCCCGTGTAAAATACATTGGGGGTAGTTATGATCTTTGCAAATGGTTTTTCAATAATCTCGTGCATCCGTAATGACAAAGGTTTGTCTGCACATACATTCTTGACCTATCATATATATTATATTAATATTAATAATTAATCTTACGTAATTTTTAAATAAATATAGTTGAAATTCTACTGCTGCGAGTAATCGAATGTGCAAACACCTGTATACCACAACTTTTTCAATTTGTAAATTAGAGGTTGCAGGAACACATCAAGTGATCGTTTTGGATGACTAGGACCTATCACTAGAATAATCATAAAGAAAAATTCACTCTGCATGCACATATCCGGTGGAAGATTGTATGGCGTCAATATGACAGGCCAAAGAGAATATTGCCTCCCAAAAAACCAAATGGACTAAATTCATCAGTGCATAAACCAAGATACACATTCCTAGACTCTTTGGCAAATTCATAATGTACCGTCTGGAAATATTTCCAAGCCTTGTTATCTGACGGATGTATAACCTCCCCATCATTTACTCTATGTTATGCATGTCATCTCATTGCTGCTGATGTCTTTTCCGATTGGTATAATCGTTTCAATCTATCAGTGATTGGTAAGTACCACATAAGTTTGTATGGGACACGACTCCTTCCACCTGTCGCTCGATAGCTTGGCTTCCCACAAAATTGACATTCCTGCAGCTTATCATCATCTTTCCAAAAAAATCATGCAATTGTCAATGCATACATCAATCATTTCTGATGATAATCCAAGACCCGCAACAAACTTCTGCATTTCATAATAACTCCCAGCGGAATTATTATCTTCCGGTAAATACTCTTTAAACGCATCCACAAATTGATTCATACTTTTCTCAGTTATGTTTCCTTCACTTTTAATAGACATCAACCTAGATGCTAGTGACAGTTTAGATAGACCCTCCCTACATCCCTCATAAATAGGCTGATTTGCAGTATCTATCATATCATAAAACTGTTTTGCTTCAGCGTTAGGTTCTTCAATAGTATTTTCACAAACTACAGGAATAGATTCATGATATGCATTTATAACCATATCATGAAACCTATTTCCTTGGAGATGATCATAATTTTCAAACATATTTCCACCATAATTATAATTAGCATTATGACTAGGTTGATCAACACCAACACTCGTACTACTACTTCCTCCACCTAGACTATAACCCTCCCCATGTGAAAACCAGACATAATAGTTCAGAGTAAATCCTCTATTATAGACATGTCTTTTAACCATATCAGTTCACAAATACTTGGTGTTACCACACTTTTGACATGGACAAAAGATGTTACTGTCATTCATAACAAATGGGTTATTAGGCGCCTGATTTATGAATACCTGCAACCCATCTCGAAACTCTTTCGTCACTTCTCCAGTGTTTCTCCGACACTTTTTTCTCTCTCTTAGTGTTTATGATTTGATGTAAAACTACAATGTCATGGTGGGCTATTTATAGGACAAAAAAAAAACTTTGCTAGGAATTTGCGAGGGTCATTTTGTGAGGGATTTGCGAGGGGGAGTCATTTTACGAGGCTTTTGCAAGAAAATTTAGAAAAAATTAGGTACTTCTCATTTAAAACGCGTTCCAACTAATTTCAACGATATTTGCGAGGGAGAAGACACATCGCAAAAGCCTCACAAATTTGCTAGGGAAGAAAGTCCCTCGCAAATGCACCGCAATTTTTCTAGGGACAGAAGTCCTTCGCAACTGCACCGCAATTTTGCTAGGCACTGAAGCCATTGCAAGTGCCTCGCAAAATTGTGAAAGAGTTTACATCACCCGCAAATCCCTCGCAATTTTACGAGGGAGTTACGGCGGACTGTTGTGCCTCGCAAAATTGCGAGAGAGTTGCAGCGGACTGGTGTTCCTCGCAAACTCCTCGCAATGGCATCACAATTTTGCGATGGCTGATTTCCCTCGCAAAATGGCTGTTTTTCTTGTAGTGTCTTTGTGAGCTTGTTTGCTAATGTTTGTGACTGTAGGAGAGCAAATGAGAGTTTAGCTTAACCGATTGATTGCATATGGGTCAATGCCATGAGAGTGGGTTGATCTAGGATGGTAGCTAATGTGTGCTTCTGTTTCTTGATTTGATTGCTTTTTCCTCTAGATCAATTGCATTACCTAAACCCATTGTCTCTATTTGATTGTTTCATTTTACTTTACTAGTTAGTTTCTTTGAGTAGTCTAGTTTTAGTTTAATCTCCTCTTATCTATTGCTCTAGCTCAAGTTTGAATTCTTGCAATCTTAATGTGTTGATTCTAGATTCTCTGTGGATTCGAACCTCTAGTGCTAGAATTATACGATTGTTTGCATTTGTTGTAATTTATTTGATAGCCGTAAAAAGCAAACATCAATGGCTCGACATAACCAAAGTTAACCCTAAGATTTTTCGTTGCCAACAAAACCCATAGCATCGCCATAGTCTTCTTGCCACAGACGGAGAAGGGTTAATCCTTTGTCACCTGCAGTCGCGTCACGTGTATTAAACAAACGCTCACGGTCTTTGGCTTGGAGGTGCACGTATGTTGAGCACGTAGGAAGTTGTGATTTTCAGATCCACTCCCACATCATCCTGATCTTTTCAGAACCACAATGAGAGGACATTGATCCTCTGTTCTTTGCTCTCTAGGGCTCGCTTGTCACTGTCAAGATCTATCTTAACAGTAGCATCATCCACAACAGTAAGTGAGAGAGATTCACAAGTACCTGTTGAACTTCTCTGAGGTGTGGATTCAGTGTGAATCATGGCCTTGTGATTCACACACACTTCTTCTCCAAAAGAGTCTTCAGTCGGAGGGGTGTGGTCCAATCTCCTTAGCCAAAGACATAGAGTTTGGTGAGAGGATTCACCAATCTTAGGACTTCGGGTGAGAGCTAGGGCAGTAGTGTGTGGCTTGTGAGGTGTTGATGCCACTGGTTCAAATCGCCGAATTAGTGTGGCGATTTCAACTTGCTCTCGCGGTGGAGTAGTTTCATCACCCGTCATCACCCGCATAGCTTCGAGGGGGTGATTGTGATTGACGTGGTTGTCGATGCGCCATGCCTCTAAGGATGGCAAGTAGTTGTGCAGCTTGTTGAGACAGCTGCTCCAATACTCGATGTAGCAAAAGCGGATCAGGAGGAACCAGATCGTTTTGCCAGTGGGACATCATGTGTGGGATGTTTCTCACACACAAAACAGAAAACCTTGGAGCACAACAAACTAGGTTTAAACGATGCACGTGGGAAGTTGTGGTTGAGAGGTGCACGTATGTTGAGCACGTGGGAAGTTGTGGTTTTCAGATCCACTCCCACATCATGCCGATCTTTTCGGAGCCACAATGAGAGGACATTGATCCTATGTCCTTTGCTCTCTAAGGCTCGCTTGTCACTGTCAAGATCTATCTTATCAGTATCATCATCCACAACAGTAAGTGAGAGAGATTCACAAGTACATGTTGAACTTCTCCGAGGTGTGGATTCAGTGTGAATCATGGCCTTGTGATTCACGCACACTTCTTCTCCAAAAGAGTCTTCAATCGGAGGGATGTGATCCAATCTCCTTAGCAAAAGAGATAGAGTTTGGTGAGAGGATTAACCAATCTTAGGACTTCGGGTGAGAGCCAAGGTAGCAGTGTGTGGTTTGTGAGGTGTTGATGCCACGGGTTCAAATCGCCGAGTTGGTGTGGCGATTTCAACTTGCTCTTGCAGTGGAGTGGTTGCAACAGCCGCATAGCATCGAGGGGGTGATTGCGCTTGACGTGGTGGTCGACGCACCATGCCTCTAAGGATGGCAAGTAATTGTGCAGCTTGTTGAGACAGCTACTCCAGTACTCGATGTAGCAAGAGTGGATCAGGAGGAACCGTATCGTCTTGTCAGTGGGACCTCGTGTGTGGGATGTTTCTCACACACAAAACAGAAAACCTTGGAGCACAACAAACTAGGATTGAAAGATGATACCTTGGTAGGCGAAACAGGATCTAATCAAGCGGTATAAGTTAATCATGATGGCTCTGATACCACTCTGGTGTTGCACAGAAATAAAATTAGGGTTTTTGATCTCAGAGGCAGCAGCTACAAGACAAAGAGGCGGCGGCAGAAGCAAATAAATGGTGGCGACATGAATTAGAGTTACGGCAGCGGCGGCAGCAGCGGTGAAATCGTGGCGGCGGTGGCAGACGATGATGAAGAGCGACGACAGCGGACAATGATGAAGAGCGGCGGCGATGAGATAGATGATTCTAAAGGCGAATTGAATCATGCCTCTAAAATCCTACCAATAAGAAGAACTCAGGGTTCACTCTTGCTAGGCTTCCTCACGTGGGAGCAGAGCTCGACGACGGCTAGGGTTTGTGACTTCTCACGTTAGCAAAAGCTAGGGTTTTATTTTCTTTAAATCTCTCTCTATTTATTACTGATGCAAGAGGGTTACATTATATAGAGGATTCCCTAAAGAAACCCTAAAACCTAATGGCTAAAGGCCTTACTAGGAATGCTAAAAAAATGAAAAATATCAAAACTGATCAAACTTTCTTATCCCTTCATGGACCCATAGAAATAGGCATTAGAAAGAGAAAATGACATTTCACAACTTAAGCCCAAAACACGCTACTAATTAGTCAACCCTTTGATCAACCATTTTCACCCTCAAAATAAATGACCCTAAGTCCTTATTACGACAAACCCAACAAAATGCCCAATAGACTTACATAGTCTTAATTAAATAAATAAATAATAGAAAAAGATCAAGAGAGAATATGGCATGCGTGATTCAGACTAACCCTTGTGCCACGCTGTACCAACCACGGCGGGTGAGATCGAGAGAAGAGCAATATCCTGAGAAAACCATGATTTTACAAATCCAAAAAATATAGTAGAGATGATGCATCATCATGATATTGGGAGAAGAAACGCAAACAAGTATTCGACTACAATGAAAGAGGAGAAATGATTCTTGAAAGACCAAATACAATGGATGTTGTTCATGGAAAAGGCCGATGGAGCTTAGAGACAGCAGAAAATCGCCGACAGCGCAACGACTACCAGTTCCAAAAGAGACTTAAAGAGATTTAACATGATATCCATATGGAGAAGCAAAGATCTTTTTCGACACAAGCTTCCTCAGACGATTTTAGTGAACTCTGAAGCCAAAATGAGATTCGAGAAATGAGATGAGAATGAAGAAGAAGAAGAGCAAGAAATCAAAATCTTCTGACGCCAGCCGCAAAAAGCCCTCTGACACGAGAAAACTGTTGAGCACTGAAGTTTGCGTGTTTAAAATATATTAAAATCCTTTGTTATTAAACAATGATTTGATTGTGTAGTATTTTGAGTTTTTAATTTTTTTGTTTAACGTACTTTGCCATTAAAAATATATGTAAACAAAAGCCACCAGTTTTTCAATTATTTTAAAATCTTCCAAAATCAGATTATTAGTTATTAGGATTTCAAATTTTTATGTTCTGAGAAAATAGGATGAAATATAGTTCGAATCATTCAGGTTCAAGTTTTTAAGATTTTAGAAAATCAATATTATTTGAGAACAAAGTACAATTTGATTATTTTTGTTAAAAAAATATATAATTAGCTAATTTTAGTTAATATATATATATATATATATATATTTAATAAAAATATTAGTTATTTTGATAACTTTTAGTTGGTTTGTAAGGCTTCACATAATTTTATTTGGTGTGTTTTGAGATGAGTATATAAATTTACCTCTATTTATATTATTTTATATTTTTTTAAAGAAAAATTAAATGTGCCTCTAAGTTGGTAGCATTCTTTGGGTATCTAACTAAATGAAGTCAAGTTAAAAAAAATTCAGAAATTCAGAAACTTTGGCTAGAATATGGAAATTTTGGCTTGATTTAAAAGTTTTACATAATGCTAATAATAAGTTGAAATTTATAATAAATATATTATAATCTTTTCGATTAAAAATTATCATTAAAACAAACTAGAACAGCCTATACATACTACAATAGAACATTCAATATGCAACTACATTGGTAGTCACAAATGTTAGCCACTAATTTAAGATTTTTTTGCACTACTCGAAAGTGGAAAAATGTTATAGATTGAGAAATTTTTTTTTCCAAATATAGGAATCCAACCCATGATATTAAGAAATAGGAAATATGTTGTATTGTCAAATAGCCAATGGGCTACTAAAAACTTTCAAAGAAAAAATTGATTTACAAATATATATCCATATTTAATAAAACATCAGTTTCCCAAAGAAGTTAAATTTCAGCATTTTGTAACTATATATATGAGAAATACATAATTTATTATAAACTCATCTCATTTATTCAAATTCATTATATAAAGAACTGTTTAAAAAAAAATTAAAGTTTTTTATTTTATATATAGCTAAACATAACGTTAATAATTGTAACTGCTATAAACATATATATGTATTACTACATTTTCTTATTTTTAAAATTGTATACATTTAAAAATCATCATATATTACCCATTCATATTTTTTGAAATGGTTTTGTGAAGCATCCCACAATATCTCTCATGAAAAATCTTCCTTCACTTCTTTTAAATCTCTTGACAACACCACTGTTTCTTTGCCTAATGGAATTCTTGTGAGCATTGTTGGTATAGGAACAATTCCATTGGATAGTCGATTAATTCTTCAGGATGTTCTCTATATACCTCAATTTCGTTTTAACCTCCTTAGTGTCAGTTCTGTGGCTAAACACTCGGGTTATAAATTTTTGTTTGATGATCTCTCTTGTGGTATTCAGGAACGTATACAGGGGTCCATGATTGGAATGGGTAGAGCTGTGGCTAATCTTTACTTTTTGGATATCACTTCTCTGCAAAGCCCTTCTCTCTGGCACAAACGCTTAGGTCAACCCTCTCCATCCAAGTTAGGACCTATGCATGACGTTTTGGACATTCCAAAACAATCTAACTCTTTTGATTTTCACTGTAAAGTTTGTCATCTCTCTAAACAAAAACATATGCCTTTTGTTTCCATAATAATATCAGTGATCATCCTTTTGACTTGATTCATATAAACACTTGGGGTCCCTTTTCTACTCCTACTCATGATGGTTTCAAGTATTTTTTAACCATTGTTGATGATTGTTCTAGAGTTACTTGGGTTTATCTCCTTAGGTCTAAGTCTGATGTTTTACATGTGTTTCCTACTTTCCTTACAATGGTAGAAACTCAATTTGAATCTAGAGTTAAGGGGATAAGTTCAGACAATGCTCCAGAATTCAATTTCATATCAATATTTCTTGAAAAAGGCATTAAATCTTTACATTCTTGCCCAAAAACTCCACAACAAAATTCTGTTGTTAATAATTGTTATTCTTGCCTTGCTTTTGATGTTTTTTAGTTTCACACATGACATTAAACAAAACCATTCAAGAATATGAAACAAGTGTGTATATGTGTAAACATTCACCTATCTTCTTTTCGATTTCATTAGTTTGCCTTGTGATTTCATCAATTCCGAAAAATAAAATTAATGTTAAACAACTCATATATCTCTATTTATAAGAATTATTTTTTTCCTAAATAATTTAGATAAACTTGGAATAAAGAAGAAACATAATCTAAATAGATAAAGAAATTTTTATTTACATTGAATGAAAAAAGACGAAATATACTTTAAATCATTTTTTATTTCTAACTCTCTACATATTATGTATATTATTTTATAAAAATGATGGCCTTCTAAACTATATTGGCTTTGAATCGTGAATGCATATAAAAAAATGCAGATTATGCAAACCATACACGTCATGCAAAACATTTGCAAATCATGCAGAACATACAAACTAAAAACTAATATTGTGTATTTTGATTTTTTATAACAAATTTGCAATATTTTATTTTTATTGATTCTTTTTCCTTCTTATTTCGACTTCATATTTTCGACAGTTTCTTATTTTGTGCAACAACTTATGACTCTTGCAAGTCTTTAACTCCCCCTTCAACCTCGTGCAAACATAAACACGTTAGTTTCATTTTTAACTATTACAGTTCACTTTTAATTTATTATTGTGAACCACTTTAGTTTTTTTTTATATAAAGAGAAACTTGTAATATTTATTTTCAATCAAATTTTCAAAAATCTCAAATATTTTTCTGTTCAAAATTCTCAAAGTTTCAAAAATGGCATTTTATGTTCAACATGTCAAAAAATTTACAAATTTTGTGTTTTTTTTTTTACTGTTTTTTTCTTTGGTGCAACAACTTTGTATCACTAAGTTTTCTTTTGTAACTTTGTGTATATGTATGTCTAAACATCCACCTATCTTCTTTTCCACTTCATCACTTTGCCTTGTGATTTCATGAATTCTGACAAAATGAAATTAATGTTAAACAACCCATATATCTCTATTTATAAAGATTTTAAATTTTTTTCCTAAATAGTTTAGAAAAACTTGGAATAAAGAAGACACGTAATCTAAATAGATAAATAAATGTTTATTTATATTGAAAGAAAAAGAAAGAAAAAATACTTCAAATAATTTTTTTAAATTTGTAACTCTCTACGTAATATTTATATTATTTTATAAAAATTATGGCTTTCTAAACTATATTGACTTCGAATGGTGAATGTATGTCAAAAAAATGTAGATCATGCAAACCATCTAGATCATGCAAAACATATACAAATCATACAAAACAAACAAAATGAAAACTAAAATTGACTATTTTGGTTTTTCTATAACAAATTTGTAATATTTTCTATTTACTAATTCTTCTTCCTTCTTCTTTCGACTTCATATTTTTAACAGTTTCCTATTTTGTGCAACAACCTATGTTTCTTATAAAAATCTATGTCCTCCAACCTCCTGCAAACATAAACATGTTAATTTCATTTCTAACTATTACTGTTCTTTTTAGCTTTTATTGTGAACTACTTTAGTTTTTTGTTTTCTATAGAGAGAAACTTGTAACATTTCTTTTCAATCAAATTTTCAAAAATCTGAAATTTTTTTATGCTCAAAATTCTCAAAGTTTCAAAAGTGGCATTTTATGTTCAACATGTCAAACAATTTTCAAACTTTTTATTTTTTTTATAGTTTTTTCTTTGGTGCAACAACTTTGTATCACTAAGTTTTCAAAGTTATATTTTTTTACATTTGTTTTCAAAAATGACTTTTCCTCAAAGTCTTAAATTGTTTTCAAGACCATCATAATTTTTTCTATTTGTTAATAATTGTTATTCTTGTCTTGGTTTTAATGTCTTTTAGTCTCACACATGACATTAAGCAAAACCATTCAAGAATATGAAACAAGTGTGTATATGTGTAAACATCCACCTATCTTCTCTTCTACTTCATTACTTTGTCTTGTGATTTCATGAATTCCGACAAAATGAAATTAATGTTAAACAACTCATATATCTCTATTTATAAAGATTTAATTGTTTTTTGTAAATAGTTTAGAAAAACTTGGTATAAAGGAGAAACATAATCTAAAGAGATAAAGAAATGTTTATTTACATTAAAAGAAAAAGAAAGAAAAAATTCTTCAAATCATTTTTTTAATTTGTAACTCTCTATATAATATTTAGATTATTTTATAAAAATGATGGCATTCTAAACTATATTAGCTTTGAATGGTGAGTGCATATAAAAAAATGCAGATCATGCAAACCATACAAATCATGCAGAACATATGCAAATCATGCAGATCATGCATAACATACAAAATAAAAACTAAAATTGAGTATTTTGATTTTTCTATAATCAATTTGCAATATTTTTTCTTATGCTTGTCATCCAAAGTTTAATATGTTTGTATATTTGTTATTGGGAATAATGTCACAAAAAACCTCCAAAAATGGTTGAAAAACCACCAACTTTCAAAAAACCTATTTAATCATGAAGTTTTGTTGATATGTCATTTTAATCTCAAACTTTTGTTAATTAAGCCAAATTTACCCCGCGATTAAATCTCAATTAACTCAGTTAATGTCTTTTAACTAAATTCTGTGTACTTATGTTAATGAAGCCATTAACTTGTGTTATCCTTGATTTTTTATATCGTTCATGATAATCGATTTCCCCAAATATATTTTTTCTTCTTAATTGATCTCTCCATATCAAATTCTTCTTCTAATTCGATCACTCCCATAACTAATTCTTCTTCTAAATCGATTTATAATTAATTATTTTAAACCATTGACCCTTAAAGATGCTCGAACAGTTCCTCTCATAAATGATGAACTATCATGGATTCTCAGAACCGTTTAACTTTTATGAGCCAACTCTTTGGGTAAAGAATAAGCACAATCGTTATGTCCTCCAGCAAATGTGTAGAATTTTAATGCAAACATAATTGCCCTCCAAAGCATTTTCGCAGATCCGTATGGTTTGGGTTAAGGCGACACAAGCTTTTCTTCTCTTTTTTTATGTGAGTTTGGTTTTTAATCCGACATGATTTTTATAATAAGTGGATTGACTTTTTTATAAGAAGAAACCAATATTCTAAATTCAAAAGAGATTGCTTTAGAAGAAGAAAGCGTTATATTTGGGAAGGATCGATTCTAAATAAGAAATCGCTGGGAAGAGATTGATTTAAAAGAAATAAATCAATTTAAAATAAATTAAGGATAACACAACTTAATGGTTTAACTAACAAAGGTAAATGGAAATTAATTAAAAGACATTAACAGAGTTAATTGAGATTTAACGGCGGGGTGAATTTGGCGTAGTTAACAAAAGTTTGAGATTAAAATGACAAATCAAAAAAAGTTCATGATTAAATAGGTTTTGGTGGGTTTTTTCAACCGTTTTCGAAATTTTATGATTGTTTTTGACATTTTTACCTTTTGTAATTGTAACCAATATCATATTTTTTCATAAAAAAATAATAACAAAATATAATCATATTAATTAAAAATTATCAATAAAATTTAAAAATATTCAATACTATTTTTTTCTTCATATATAAATGTACCTATTATGGAATTCCCTAATAATATAGTATGCAAGTATAGACGTGTGTATGTGATTATTGTGATTTATATTTGTAAAAAGAGTATTTGTGTATAGATTAATTAAGTAATAAAAAAAAGAAAAAAAAAAAGAATGCAGATTGGGACATACATGTAAAGAGAAGTGTATGTCCCTCATTTTTTATATGTTCGTAGACCATTTATATTTTATTAACTTTGTTGTCATGTAATATAAATGTGTGAATAAGGATATTAAATGCAAATAGACCCAACTGCATTTAATCTGCATATTTTCTGTCAACCATTTAAAGCCATTGTTTTGTGTGGCTTGGATACTTGAAAACATACCTATTTGCTTTGTCTTGAAGCCTTGTATATGATATAATATATAATGTTCATGTACATATGTTATGCGTAGTGGAAAAATTTAATGTATTTTTCCCTTGAAATTGAAATTGAAATAAGAGAATTGTGGCTCAGTAGCAAAAAAATTGTTGTTAATTAGTTATCATATTCACTCTATAGTATATAGAATTGTTTGGTAGTTTATGTCTGTTTTGCCCCTACTATTTCCTTACATTTTCAAATTTTCTTCATTATTCTCACGTTTTCTCTCATCTATTCTTGATGTCTCCATTTTCTCTTCCCTCTTCAATATTTTCTTTCTTTCTCTCTCTCTCATTCTTTTCACATAAAGAACAAATTTATTTTTCTTCTCCTTTTTTTTTATCTCGATTTGTTTCTAATTTCATTTCGAATTGATTATTCTTGTGGGTTTTTAAAAATCATTTTTTGGGTTGTTTTGTTTTGAAAATTGAGTATAATTTTGATAGATCTATAAATATTTCAAAGAAATATAAAAAAATCGAAGAAAAAATGATGAAAAGAACGAAAATATCAACATCCGTCATATCTAAGGTTGCATGTGAACATAAAATGTTATGAAAAAGATGAAGACAAATTGATGTATTACATGGTAATAAATGTATTAACAGAGTAGATATGTGTTAACATATAACATATTTGTAATCAAATATGTGTTTATTAGATAATATAGGAGTTAGAGGATAATATACGTTTTACCGCGTGATATAAATGTTAGCGGATAATAAATGCGGAGAAAACATTAAATGTTTCGACAAAACATTAACACTTGACATAGATGTTAAATTGCTAATCGAATATATGTTTTATCAGATAATAAATTTGTTAAAAGATAATATATGTGTTACCCCATACATATATGTTTTCCCCTGTCTCAACCTTTAAATGAAGTTGTCTCATTTTTATCTTCTCACGCGCATAAACATAACTGAATTTGAGGTTATTTTGGTTATTTTGGATTGATTCTAATGTTACTTACCTAGTTTCTATAAGTTCCAAGACATATATTAAATTTATATTTTTCTTGCGTATATTGAGGTAGTTAGTCCAATCTTTTAGGCCCAATGTTTTACTACATTTATTATATTTTAAAAAATTCTTAAGTAAATATAATGAATAGATTAATATATAAAAATCACAATATTTCCTCTTATATTTTTCGTAAAAAGGTTTGTATTTGGCGCATTTAAATTTGGTGAAATATTTAGCGATTATATTGCCACTAATTTAAGTTTCGAACTATATTCCCATTACTTGTGTAGTTGCAAATCACATACATTGATGATAACACATTTTTTTTCTTCCTTCTCGATTATTTTATTCGATTCTCTCTTCACAAATAAATGATTTCTCTCAAATTTAGTCTTAATTCCACTTTCAGGCTTGATTTTATGGCTAGCTCTTGAATATTTTTTCATGGCCATGGAGGAAAAAAAGGACGAAGACATGAAAGCTCACATTTTCATTAAGCCTCAACGGAAACTTTGCCGGAAATGATGTCACGAGCCTCGATCTCTATGGCCAGACTTCTAGTTTAATACCCTCACACCAACCAAACGAAGCCACCATTAGTTGTCTTTGCTCCATCCACCTTTAATCCTCATTTTGCACATGAAGTTTCTAATTTTGGTCGAAGCAGTTGAAGATCATTCTTCACACCAACAAAATCAACCGTCGCTCGAGATGAGTTCAAAAAACTAATTCTGATGCCCGGACGTGGGCTCCATTTAACGATCTTGGATCCAAGATTTAAAGGAAAAAGATCTATCTACAAAAATGAGAAAAAAATCTGTCAAAAAATTAATTAAATAGTTGAATTTTTAATGTACGTTGGATATATAAACATGAGCTCATAGCATGTGAAAAATAATTGAACCCAATTAATTGTATATGATTATGCATTATGCATAGTTTTTAAACATGTTTTTCACATGTTTTGTTTTCCTTTTGTAAAATTTTATTTGCAAGATGATCATAATTTTGTTTTCATTTTTAAAATGCATATTTTTAAATACATTTTATTTTCTTGTTTTTTAAGATACCAATGACTAAATCTTTAACCAATAGAACATATAAGTAAGTGTGATAATTGTGTTAGTTACTAACTTTGATAAACTAAATTTTATATAAAAAGATATAAAGTATATCGTTGCATGATCGTTTTTTTTGTTTCTTTCATCTAGAATTTGATTAATAAAGCCAAAGTGGAATACAAAGTTCGATTACATAAGCCGACGGACATCGATTAAATCCCCAGAAACTAAACCCTAACACAAGGGAAGCCAAAGGATTTAAACAATGGAGAAGGCTAAGAAAAAGAACCTAAGAGAAAACTCGTCGAAATAACAACTCAACCCAAAAATCAAAGTCTCCACTAATAGCAACCTAGCTAGCGTGAACGACGAAACCTCCTATGATGAATAGAGTGTACCACAACACTAAAGAATAAGGCAACTGGACTGGAAGAAGGGTCCCATAATACATCCCAGATAAGCGAAGTCGAGATTAAACGGCCACAGAGGACGAAGACGACTATGATTACGCCAAACCAAAAGCCAACGAAAGACCAGACCTCGATCAAGGTCTTGAAGTAGAGACAAGGAGCGAGATAATCACATACCAGAGAATACCGAACTCAAAAGAGGACCACACCAGATCGAACCGGACGAGAAATAAAGGTCAAACGGGAGAGAGCAATCACTACTAATCTTAACTTAATGGCTTAAATTAACCTAAACCAGAGCTTAACTACAAGAAACAAAGCAAGCTAAAACAAGGCTAAAAATCCACGGTAAGGATAAGGAGGAGATGGTGATACCAACACACCGAAGAAGAAGAGTCACGATATCGGACAAGGCCACAAACCAACCAGACAAACTACTCTCCAAGAGGAGGATCGATTAGCTAACCTCGAAACTTGAGCTCCATGAACAATACGAACCAGAGGAAGACCAGAAGAATCCACGCAACACGGAGGACATGGAGAGGCATGAAGGAACACAACCACAAATAGAAGCTTCGACGCCGGCGAATAAACACCAAAAACCACCGAGACTCTCATCGCCATTAAAGCCACACCAAACGAAAATTAACTGAGACGAAGGCCCTACCGGCGGGAAGCAAACGGAGTGGGATCGACGCGTATGCTATTAGAGCCATTGGCCGTCGACCCCAGCGGTGGTGAGCAAAAGAGCTAGGTCAATAAGAAGCGTTCTCTCGGGCTACAGTGAATGAAGAGAGAGAAAAATTTATAGAATAAAGATTTGATTGCATGATCGTATTTTATGTTAATTATAAAATATCAATTATTATTTATTATAGTTTTAACTATTTATTGAAAATATATTAGTTATTTCTAACATAATTCTAAATAAAACTAGAGCCAATTATTTTTTAATTCTAAATCATTGCAGCTTAAGCATGCTTATGAACGACTTAAAGAAGCTGATAGTAACACTAAATTCTTTCATGAACAGACAAAACAAAGATGGGCAAGAAATAGGATTGTAGGTCTTTATATTAAGGAAGAGAATTTGATCTATAAAGACGATAATTTAATTCAGGAATCAATTTGGTATTTTTCTGAGTTTTTTTCGTTTTATAATCTTACGATTGGGGAGGAGTTGCTTACGGAAGTTGATTTCTAAAATCTCTGATTCGGAAAATCAGATCCTAATCTCACGGGCCTCTAAGGAGGAGGTGATGAAAGCATTGTTCTTGATGGATCGTGGAAAGACGTAAGGCCTTGATGGAATGACTGCTTTATTCTTCCAGCAATCTTGGGAGATTGTCAAAGATTATATTATTAAGTTAGTTAATGATTTCCTTCAACAATAGCCGTTGAACCAGAATTAAATATGAATTTGTCTTATTTTGAAGGTGGCCAGACCATTTCGAATGACAAAATTTAGACTTATTAGTCTATGTAACGTGAGTTATAAGATACCATCTAAAGTAATATGTCTTAGACTAAAGAAGGTTCTACCAAAATTGGTTTCTGAAACTTAGTATGCATTTGCTCTAGAGGATTGATTTCTGATAATATCGTGATTGCTCAACAAATGTTTCATGCCCTCATAACTAATAAATCAATTAAGGGTAAATTTATGGCTATTGAGACTAATATGACCAAAGCCTATGACATAGTATAATGAAATTTTGTGGAAACCATATTACATAAATTAGGTTTCCATGAAAATTTGATTAATTGTATTATGTTTTGCATTCATTTGGTGGAATATTCAGTCCCATTTAATGGATCTCCCTAGGGAAAGATAATTCCAGACTGAGGATTGCGGCAAGCATGAGGGTATCACATATGTCATTCGCGGATCATAGTTTTTTCTTCTGTAAGGCCAACAAAGAGGAGACAGAAGTTATTCTTCGAATTTTGAGGATTATGAAAAACTTTCAGGCCAACAAATAAATTTTGATAAATATCAATCCAATTTGGTCATTCATTTCCTAACGAAGAAAAACCTCACATTCATCAAATCTTGGGGATTCATTATTTGGAAGGCATGGGTATCTATTTATGATTACCATAAAGCATTGGAGGACCTAAAACAAAGGAAATTAGAAACTTCAAAAGAGAGGATTAATAGTTAGTTTTCAGAATTTCTTTCTAAAGGAGGGAAATAAGTGTTAGTTAAATTTGTTCTTACAATGCTTCCTACCTATGTTATGTCTTCTTTCAGGTTACCAAAAGCAATAATTGTCAAGCTAAACTCGGCCATTGCATAATTTTGGTGGAGGAATTCTGAAACAACGAAAGGAGTCGACTGGCTTAAGTGGAAGAAACTATGTATACCGAAATCAGAAGGAGGACTTGGTTTTAGAGCTCTAGAGGAGTTTAACTCTGCTTTTTTGGCCAAACAATTGTGGCGACTAATGGATTTTCCAGATTCACTTTTCTCCAAAGAAATGAAGGGAAAATATTTTAGGAATACGTCACCAATAGACCCAATTACCCCTTCTTCTCCATCTTACGGATGGTGAAATATTACCTCTGCTAGATCCTTGGTTAATAAAGGAATTTCAAAAAGATAGGTGATGGGAAGTCAATTTCAGTTTGTAATGATCTTTCGATCCCAAATGTAATTCCAAGGCCATGAGTTTGTATAGAGCCTAACATTTATCCAGATTTGACGGTTGATCAATTTATTAATCCGGTGACAAGAAGTCGGAGACATATTTTATTACATCAATTTTTTGACCCCTTTGATGTTAAATTAATCTTGGGATTGGTTATCCCAAGGAGAATAAGATCAGATTATTGGGGTTGAAAATTTTCTAAGACCAGTCGATACCAGGTGAAATAAAGCTGCCAAACTAGTGTAGCGCACTCAAGAGATTAAGGTTTTGAGATCAGAGATGGCAGCTACAAGGCAAAGAGGCAGCGGCGGCGTCAAAGAAGATGGTGGCGGCGGTGTTATAGATGATGATGGCGGCGTTGAAGTGTTGTGAACTTTGGGGATAAGTTTAAGCTCAACTTATTGATCAAATAAAAGACTCAGCTCAACAATCGATCTCAAGAGATCAATCAAACCTGGCTTCTAGACGACAAAGACGATGGCAGGGCTTTTGTGATACTCTCACAACTTTTAAAAAACTCTCTTTTATAAAAACGGCTCCAAATTACCAAAGTGCAGGGGATTACATATTTATATGCATCTCACTTAAGAGAAACCCTAAACCTAATAGGCTATGGGCATACTAGTCTAATCCTTAATTATTAATAAAACAGATGAGTCTTAACTAATGAGCCTATTTAATTAATTAAAAACAAACATAAGCAAAAAGACCATATTAATGGGCCTGTCTAAAACAAGGGAGACTTACGATATGATAGACTTTCGGCCCATCAAGTAAACTTGATTAGCCTCATGGCCAAGTGTTTTTGGTTCCTGGTGTCACGCTGCACAGATCCATCCCCGTTTGAGAGTTTCGACCTCGAATCTTCGGCTTAGTCATTCTCTTCACGTGCATGCTACGTCCAATCCTTGTTCTCCTCACACTTCCTCTCCAGAGTCTTTACTCGGACGCATATATCTCCAATGCATATGACACTGGAGATTT